>NIPQ01091975.1:0-16016 GCA_002806875.1 Lepidotrigona ventralis hoosana
TAATAACTTGTGGCTGGTAGTATGCACAGGTCTTTTTTTAAATATAAAAAAAAGAATAATGTTTTGAATTATTAATATAATTCTCTTTAGTATAAATATTAACTTAAATATAGCTGACATTAAAAGTCAGTGTTTCAAACTCAGTTCAATTATTTTGTCTTATGGACCCTTTTTTCCAGAGAGCTTCTTAATTGTAGATTATTTAAGGATATTTAAGATTAATATATATAAAGAGATTACAAAAATAGTAGTTAAGTGAGAAAGCATATTCGATGATTCATATCACAAGTATTTTTGCATACAATTGGCGAATACACACGTCTCAGATAGAAAATTTCCGAAATCTTCCCACCATATTGTAAAGAATGATATTTTGTAAGTTAACAAGTAAAATTTCTATACCTTTCTATACAAGGTGTTTTATAATATAGAGAACTTTAGTGGTAGGTAGAAAGCACGAAGAAATGAGAAAAGTTTGCACTAGTACGTGTTCTGTTTGACCTTCTTCTCAAGTTATAATTATTTTCGTACACCAATAACGTGCAGCTGCTTAACCATATAGGAAATGCTTGAAACGGCCACTTTCGGCCTAAATTCAAGTCTGGGCTGCGGTTGTCGTGTTACAGCGTCGTTACACTGGATTGTGTAATTAGTGCTCCAAAAAAAAAAAAAAAAAAAAAAAAAAAAAAAAAAAAAAAGAAAAAAATACTTAAATGTAACGATTGTGGTCTGATCTTTGGGTGTATTGCTAATTTTGACTTCATATCGAAATACTATAATCTACTCGTTGACAATTTTCCAATATTTCATACGTATATATCTTCATTTCATATATTTTTATTAGACACATCTTTAACAGAATTAATTGTACTTTTTCTAAATATTTTACTAAAATCAAATTTGTTGTTAGATCGCAAATATTTGGTATACAGAATGTTTTCGAGCCAATCAGTGTTGCACTGTTTTCATAAAAATACAAATTTGCACGAATGTTCATAACTTGCTCATAAACAATTTAGTATAAAAATGGCTGGAACTTGAGAACAAGGTCGAACAGTGTCCACGCTTACGTCAACTTCTTCTCATTGTTTTTACGACCCACGTCCACCGTTGAAGAAGGTTTCACGTGTTGCAAAACACCCTTGTACCATTATTAATTATACGGGAACGATAAATATTTTTCTCACTTGACATTCTATGGTAAACGAAAATAGCAGTAGACTTCCGAAAAGGTTTAGTACTTGCTATTAATTATTATTTACGTTACTACACTTTCTTCTTTTTTTTTTTCTTTTTAATTTTTATAGTTTCTACGATGTTCGCGCGTTTCTTTCACTGAAGAAATTAATTACATTTCACGACTACTTTTTCAACAACTGTACTGCTAGCATATTGTACCAAAGGATTGTAAAACGAATTGGCTGTAAAATTTATACCAAGAGGCAACGTTTACACCCGTAAGCCAGGACTATCCGTAGAAAGAGCTAAACCAGAGCCAAGAGAACCACGTTAGATCACCGTATTCGCGACTTCATTTTGTCCATTCACGGGAAACACGCAAGAAGGAAACGACGTGGCCATATGGTCGAGTGCCAAGTCGTGATATAATCGACGAATCTGCTCGTTCGATCACTCTACTCGACGCTTCTCTTCTTTCTTTCCGCGAGAAAATTATGGATCGTAGTTTTCATTCTTCGAAACGGTCTACGATTTTCGATCCCCGGCGAAATAAAATTTCATTCGAATTGTAATATATTGTGGAACATTATTTGCTTTTTTTCTAAATTTTAAGAAACGTTATTTGTTTGAAAAATTAAAGAAAATCTCTCTTACTGTTAGTTTTTGACTGGACAATGTAAATTAAACGTCTCTCTTCTTAGAAGTATCTATTTTCTCACCAGTTTTTCTATTCAACTGAATTGACCTCGGAAAACTTACTTTAATCATACCACGAATTTCTTTTCAACTTCTTCTTGAATTTATTATCAAATATTTTGTAATCATTACAAGAATTGAGATTTCTATTCTCCTTCGGAATTTACTTCTAAAATAGTCTGAAATAATTCATCTAGAAGATGTTGTTAAATGATTGGCGGATCTGAAAAAGAAAAGAAGGAGATAATGTTGAAAAAAAAATAATAATTCAGCTAATAACAAGTTAGAAAGAGAAACATCGTACGATTTAATTTTCAATTTACCATTTTCGTTGGAACATTTTATTTTCCACGAATCTGTCAAATTTTCTACTCCCATAATTACAACACAACGTTTATGAATTTTTACATTTCTTTCATGAACTTGTCACAATACGCATTACTCGTCGATCATAAATAAGCATTTGTTCGTCTGGCGAACGTCGATTACGCTTCATAAAAGATTCTGGATCGCTGTTTCGTTCGATTAAACGTTTTGTTCGTTCACTTTGCGCGCCGGCTGGTTCTGTTGGGTCTCGTTGGTTCGTTCACACCGATCGTTTCGTTAGAGTTTCATCGGATCGGACTGTTTGATAGATGCATTAGTGGATGAATCCGTGTTTCGATGATTTTTAAGAGAAAAAAAAAACAAGAATGCGAATGCGATATTGTAAATATAACGAGGAAGTGCTTTGTCAAATACGTTAAGAATCTATTGTAAAATATTATGGATAAAGTGCGTTTTAATAATTCTGAAAGGGAAAAAAAAACTGTAAAATATGCGAGTTTTCGAATGATTTCATTAAAAAAAAAAAAAAAAAAAAAAAAAAAAAAAAAAAAAAAAAAAAAAAAAAAAAAAAAAAAAAAAAAAAAAAAAAAANAAGAAAACCGTCAATTCAAGAAGTTCGAGATTGAAATGAATGAAACGGGCAAGAAATAAAATCAAGGTATTAGTATCCCTTCTTTAAATGATTGACGATTAGATTGACTTTCGATCGTCGTTTTTTAACCCTTTATAACCGGAGTTTCTCAATTATTGGAGGAAGAAAAATATTACAGTAATATTAAGATTTTCACCTTAATGATAAATAAAGAAGGTATCTCTCAAAAACGATACGTGTACGATTTTTGGATTCTATAATGTTATAGAGGGTTAAAAAGGCAGTCAGTTTTTTATCGTTCTTTTCCACGGAAAAAAATGAAACGTTAAAACTATATATACATGTACATAGAAAGCTTAAAGTGCATCCTAGGAATTCATCTTTTTAAATGCAAATGGCTAAACGGTGATCTTTTCAACACTTTGAGACTCACAATTAAATACAAAGAATTAATATTTTTGACATTTTCTTGGAATTTTTCATCCCTCGGTAAATCTTCAACGAACCTTTAAGGAATAAAATTAGACAAGATGAAAAAAGAAAAGAGTTAAAACGTACCTACGCAAGTAAATTTCAAACATTTGCAGGTTGTCAGGCTCAAAAGAAAAAAGAAAAAAAAAAAAAAAAAAAAAAAAAAAAAAAAAAAATNAATTCCCGCGCGCCGAAAGTTCGCCGATGTCGCGCACGCGTGGCAGGTGGTACATTAATACACGCGCGTGCAGGTGAATTCTGGCCGGCCGAATTAATAGACCAATGCAACACGAAATGTTTCTATAAATAATCGCGATGTCGTGTTGCGTAGATTGGCCGGAGAAGGTACAGAGTCGCCTAGAAGCCGCTGCAGTGGCGGGCTGCTCTGGGTAAACCAAGCTCTCCTCTCTTTCTCTCTTTCTCTCTTTCTCCTTTCTACAACTTCCGCCCCTCTACCGGTCCCTTCCCTTCCCTACCGTGTAACGCACGGGGTGGTGGCGACGTCGCGTAACATCGGCTCACCTATAACCTCGCCGAGCGAAATCTGCCAAAGCGACTACGTGAACCCGCGAACCGGAGCTACCTGCGAAAACAGACCGAAACGAGTACACTGGGGAACGCAACACGGTGAGGAGTTCGCAAACGTGGTGGAGGAAAGGGCGCGATCGTGAATAGACCAGACGCGCTACTTCCAATCGGCAATCAAGTAGACAGAGAGGAAGAAGAGACTGGAGGTGGACAAGTGGAATCTCACTGGGGGTGGGGATGGAGCCGGAGCAACGTGGACGCGCCTCACGAGCGTCGTCGACGTCGAGCCTCGGCCGCGAGGTCCGTTGTGGCTGTCAGTACTACCAGAGCGACTCGCTTCTGCCGGAACGACGTGCTCTCCTCGGTAGACCGCCGTCCAGGACGATGCAGCAGCCACTTGCGGTCCGCTGCAGGTCAGTAACAAGTCATCAGGCCAAACACCATTTTATTTTCACTGCCGAGATCTCGCAGTTGCAACACACAGTTGCGAGAAACTCATCTGGTGGTATTGATAGTATTTCTATATCAGTATACATACATACATACATACGTCTATGTTTAAGTATACACATGTATCTACATATATGTCTGGCTAGGTTATATCTAGCTCTCCGCGTACGTGTGCACACACGATTTGGAACAAATGCCAGTAATTCGGTATCCAGGCCAGTTCGTTCCTTTTCCAGCTCGAGAATAAGTGAATATCTCTTCCGATAGGCATGCCACATGCATGGATAGCAATCGATGTTGTATAGCTTACGCGTTTCGATTATGCTCGCGTACCGCCACAGCTATTTAAGGTTCGCCCGGCTGGCTATAGATAGAATCCTCGGTCAGCTCGATTCCGTGTCCAAACTCCTCTCGCCATCCCTCTCTCTCTCTCTCTCTCTCTCTCTGTCTTTTCAATGATGTTCATCTACGGACGAAGACACAGCGGATGATTGTATGTGATTGAAAATATATTCTACGTTTCTGCATAAATATACATGATTGCAGGTGTTTACGATTGAAAGTCTACGTGCGCATACGCATACGCATACGTGAACGTAAATAATAACATCGTGTATGCACACGCGGATGAATGAGATGATTATTGAAAATAATCATACGATAAGATGAGACTAATGTTCGAAATTAATCCACAAAATTTGGGTCGAACCTTCCTTTCGTTTTTCTTCAATTAAATCTCTCTTTTCTCACTTTTTACTGAGGGAGAATAAAATCAAATCGACACATGAGCGATCCATGTATGCACAAACATGGACAAGTGTAGGTATGTGTATGTGTATTGTAGGATAATTTGAGGGATGGAGAAGGGGATGATAGCGAACGAACGAACGAACGATCCTAACCTACAAGTTCGAACTCGATGGAAGGGATGAATAGACACGACGCTATTAAGTGGGCATCGAGTTATTGTATCGCGCTAATGGGAGCAGCAATATCGATAATCGGTTCGTGGAAAGTCGCGATAACGCCTCGACCAATCGGGACGCAGATAACAGGAGGTTCTGTGTCGAGGATTCTTCAAAAGATGGCGGGGGGGGGGGGGGGTAAANTGCGCTGGGTGATTTTTCGATAGACTGCTGAGCATATATCCAGAAAAAGAGAACAACCGTGGGAAAAAAGAATAATTATCAATTGAAGGAGAATAAAATTTTATTAAACAATTTTCTAAAGTAAAAGATTTAATCATAAACATATCAAATTGCCTACATGAACTTTTGAGGCATTTTAAGGCTTACGAGGTCTGCGAAAAATTATCGCGAATATTCAATTTCTTGTTGAAGGGTTTATAGCCAAATTTTGTCAGTATATATACATCTATTTTATAATTCTATCAAACATATAGTAATGACAGTACAGTTTTAAATGATCTATGTTGATATAACGTTATTCACGTATTCCATTATCTCCATATATTATATTAGTAAATATAATATAATGTAATATAATATATTAACAAAGTTTCATTTATTGTTGCAAAGCAACAGTAATTAAACTGAAATTGATTATTCAGAAATTTAAAAAATTATTCAGTAGACCTTAAGAATTAATTAATTTTATTACCCTAACAGTATTCCTGTCGTCCTCTGAGGAAATCGTATGTGAATAAGGATGTGTCTTCCTTCAACATTACCCTCCTGAATAAACCATCTGCAAATTATCCTGTGATCGAAACACGAACGCTCTAACTCACCGCTGGAAGTCTACCCTGCGTCCGACCAGTGCCTACTTTTTCCACTGTGACATTCTCTCCCAGTGAAACAAGCATGGACTAATCAGATCTCGTTTCCCGACGTTTGCTCAATAATAAGACTGACTCTAAAGCTAACAGTATTCATACTAATGGCACACTACAAACGTAATCACGCTCAAGATGGAACGGATAACGTTAATTTAATGTAAATGCGTAGTCTAATTGGTAAGTGACTTTTCTATCGATACTCAAGCACTTAACACCCGAGATCGTAGCACGACAACTATAAATATTAATGGTAAAAGAGTTGTCACGATAGCCAAAAGTGATAGCCTGACAATTAAATCCAAAGAATTAAGTTACACCAAGTATATATAGCATCAAAACCTCGAGACGACAAGAATCATTGCACAAGTCAATCTATCACAGATTAACAAATATTTCTGCGAACATCAAGGAAATCTAACACAAGAAACAACTAAAAAGACTACTATGATATATACAAGGATTAACAACATTCGGAAGCTAACAAAATCAAAACTGTGGATCACAAACCCAAGAGTTAACAACATCCAATCTGTCAGAACTTAACCATCTGTGCAAGAACTAATCTCGAAAGGAGGAAATAAAGGAAAGAAAAGGGGGGTAAAATGCCGGTTAGAGCGAGAAGAAAACGAGTAACTTTTCGTAACAGCGAGCACGAGTACGAACCGATCGCAGCGCCGTCGCCATCGCCGAAGCCAGCGACGGCACCGGTCGTGCGAATCACCGATACGGATGTGGTGCCCGTCGCTGATAGCGACGACAGCATTGACGACCGGACACGGCTACCGCCAGAGCTGACACGGGCGGGTGACGTGGTTCTCCCGTTGGATGGCAAAATCGAAGACACCGCGATGGAGGGTCGTGAACTCGTGGAAACCGGCGACACCTCCGAGGAATTGGAGACCCCGCAGCAATTGCAGGAACGACTTGAGGAACGGTTCCTGAACGCTGCTACCCCGGGCACTGAGTCCAGGACCGATGGCGAGGTCAACACTAGTCAAGTGAGTCGTTCTCCAATCATTTCTATATGATCTTTATATAATATTTTGTATAATTTTTATATATTGCGTTCCTTTCTTTTCAAATGTTTTTTAGCGTGTGAGGTGAATTATTATTAACTTAGAGGATACATAACACACATATTGTGAGGATTGTTGGATATTGGAAGGGCAGTATTATTAGAATAACTTCTGAGCTTTGTTCTACCATTCAAATATTCTCGAGTGACATTGGATCAGTCATGATTTGTATTATCCAGTATCTTTTAGTTAGTGTTGCTAGGTATTTATTGTCAACTTCTCATTTTGAAAATTGATTTTATATTATTGACTGTTTTTAAACTAGCAGTATTGACTATTAGTATAATATTGTTAAATATTACTAAGTTAATACACTCATTTTTCTAATTACTGGTTTTACTTGATAATTACTAATCAATCAGTTTTTTAACTATTAATTTACTTTTACTAGTTATTGCTGAAATTATAAATAGTATCTAAGAATACGCCGCGTCAGGTGTAGCTAATTACTTCCAATGATACTGATGACGCAGTGACAGTAGGTCACTAAAACTGGAAGACTCGAGTAGACACAGTTTCTGAGTATTTCATACCGATGAACAAGGATGAGTCAGCAAAGATGTGGAAATTATTTTGACATGATGAATTCATATTTTTGAAGCTACACCGTTTGATATTAAAAATAAATCAGCTATCTAAAAGGTTGCCACTCTTCAAATCTACTCATGAAAAGTTCAAAAGAATTCTCTAAAAAGAATCGCTTCCCTTTTCCAAAACTATTCGATTTATTTGAAATATTTAAATTTTCTATTCAGAAAATATTATATGGCACAAGAACTTTTGAACTCTATATATATATATATATATAAAACATAACAAGCTTTCATTTTTGTAACAAGAATACTTTCTTCACCTTCTTTCCTTAGGTCAAAGTAGCATGATTGAAATCAATTTTCTTGGTCAGATTTAGCAACTCTATCCAAAATAATAATAATAATAATAATAAACAATTGTATTAATTGCTTTGATTTGAATTCTTTCTCCTTTATTTTTTTTCTTTCTCTCTTCAAGGAAGTAATTCGACGCACAACGATCGAAAGAAGAATTTTCCAAAACGAGCACCAATCGAAGAATGTCGCGCTGTTCATTCGGTTGTTACACACTAGGCTGCTATATTTAGCGAAAACACGCGTATAAAAAGCATTGGAGCCAACGTGTCACTGTCCGAGAACTATTATGCAAACGTCGCAAACGTTCCAAAAAACTTAGGCCCTCCATATTTGTTGTACAATCTTCTCTCGACGTTTCTTAAAAGCTCGTCCCCTTGCGAATTCCTGAAAAAAAAAAGTCTCAAAATAATCGTAGAGTTTTTAAGTGGTTTGCTTCGGTTTCGTTTAACTATAATTTTGTAGAAAATTTCGCAAAATGTCTCCGTTATTAATTTTTGACATTTGACTTGTTTTAATAAATGGATAAAAGTCGAAGAGAATGATAAATGCGTACGAAAGAAGTGAAAGAAAATATTTGAAAGATATTAAGGGCGTTCGCTTTTAAGGAACGTCATTCTAAATTCTAGATTTCCGAAATTTAGAGGAACATCTCTTCATCGTCGACGACAAATTTCGACGTGCATCTGATCGATTACGCAACACGCTCGAGACTTTGCGGAAAAATAATAATTGATAGATAAGAATGCAATATCTTCGCTCCACGAGCTTGAAAGTTTTTCTAATTAATTAACGTTGCAGAATATATCAAAGAAAGAAGAATGTATTCGGGACGAAATAATTTCTTAGTATTTCCATTTCTGACTTAACTATGATGGCTGATTTTTTTTTTTCTTTTTAAAAATTTTAAGGAACATCGATGAAATGCATTATTAGTATGAAAAAAAGGAAAATGATGAAGTTTATTAACTTACTCACTTGTCAAGTTATATATAAACAAAAATTGCTAATTCGTTAGATCCTATTATATCTACAACAGAAGGTTTTTCTCCGGTGTTTGCTTTTATCCTATTTTCATTCATCTGGTAGGTGCTATTTTTAACCGACTCTGTCTTCTATCTTGCAAACCGACTTCTCCAAGTTCTTTTTCTTTCCAAACGTTCTCGCTGTAGAAAAAGAGGATTCGATCGCGTGAAATCCAATGAAACTCGATCGACCATCGACAAGATGGTAGCTCGCAATGAACCTAAAGCATCTATTTTCGACAGCCGCGTGAAGGAAAGTACATTCCATCGTTCGACGAATCAATCATGCCAAACAACTTTGTATTTATTTCAGGTAGACTCACTGGCATTGGAGGAGCTTCCTCTTCGTCGCGGTGCCCGCGGCCTGCCCCAACGGCTAAAAACACAGGCTGGCAAGCTACGTTCGCGTCTAAAGAACATGCAACGACCCACGTTCGCCTTCGCTGAACGACAAAAGCCAGAGAAAGCCAGGTCGACGAGCAGCGGCCGCTCGGACAGGTCCAGATCGGAAAGAAGGCCGAGCCGAATGGACAGGATACGATCCTCGCTGTCAGAGAGACCCAGGTTCAGCTTGCCCAATCGTCCGAGGTTCTCCTTGCCAGATAAATCGAAGTTTCACTTGCCCGAACGGCCGAGGTTCAACTTACCTGAGAGAGCGAAGAAGTTCAGCATCAAGAAGCCTAACATTCGATTGCCTAACGCCCTGACTCGCAAGAAATCCCCCGTACACGAGCAACGGTCCACAGAGTCCACAATCGGCTCGAAGAGGAACATCTTCGACTTCTCCACTTACCCACGAATGTTCGACAGGAAATCGAAGAGCAGGGGCGAATACGCGACCTCGACGCCGAAAGATTCAAGAGCACAGTCAGCAGAAAGCGCTACCTTCCCACGAGCCAGTAAGAGGGCCGACAGATGGGCACAGAGGTTTCACAAGACCAGTGCTTTCGGCGACGAGAATCAATCGAACGGAGAAACCGCGGCAGAAAGATTTGAACCTTGGCGGCATCCATCTATGGAAGAACCTAGATTATCTATAAGCGAGGTTGGAGCAATCGCGATACCTTGGGAGGAGGGGCGCAAAGAGGATGAACTTCAGTATATGGACTACGAACAGGAATCACCGGAAACTTCTGATCGTCAACCGCATCCGAGGTCGGAAGTTCCCAGAACGGGAGAAGAATTGTATGATAGAGATAGGCAAGAGTCGAATCTCAGATTGTATCCAACCAGGGAAGAGATGTATCAAGGAAAGGACGACGAGATGGATCAGGAAGAATGGAGACTAGAGGAAGAGATAGCCAGAGAAGAATTCAGGCCTATCCCAAGATCTAGATCACTGGAGGAAGTTCTTCGAGCCAGACATGAAGGGAGATACGAAGAATCTTTCGCAATGGTGGATCCAAGAAGGTATGGAGTACATAAGACACCATCCGAAGAAGAAGAAGAAGAAGAAGAAGAAGAAGAGGAGATGGACGAGGACGAGGAAGCTGAACCATCATCCGCGCAATCGGACAGGGAACAACAACATTCGAGTACCAGCTCCTGTGATCGACGTCGGCGTGGAGTTATCGAAGAAATTGACTCCGATGAATTCTTCCTGCGAGAAGGTGGACTCAGCCAGGGTGACATGAATCTTGGCAAATACTTGACCAGCGAAATCAGAGACGCTTTGAGATCAGAAGGGAATGCATTAGCCGACGACGAAATGGTGCCGATCCCTCCGCAGCGTCCCATGAGAAAAAGATCGATAAGAAAGCAAAAGGAAGGTTCCGTGGAATCTTACGATGCGATACCACCAGTTAGACCGAAAAGGGATCCGAACAGGGCTCGTCGAAGCGAGTCTGCGGACGAGCAGTTTCGTGAGCGAACCAGAAGCGACTCTAGGCACAGAGTAGTCTACCAAACAGAAGGAGAACCCGCGGAACTTCCAGTAGAACCACTGGACGATATTGTGGTAGTGAAACCTATGCGTAGGAAATCAAAATCCTTGCAACGTAGCCAGTCACAGCTGTCTGCGGATAGCCCTCGTCCACCGTCACCTCCGCCTGTGGTGCCGACTCGTCGGAAACGACTACGTAAGGAACCTGAGCGTAAGAACGGTGAAATGGCAGCTATCTGTAACGGGCACACCGAATGGGCTGGTGATTCTATCCCTGAGAAACCTCTTCCATTGCCGCCTACAACGATCACGGACCAACTGGAAAAACGAGAAATATACGAAGCTGGAAAAATCATGGCAACGAGCGAGGAAGATATTCAAAAACTTGCGACGAGGCTTCAAGATGAAGGATACATGGATCAAGCACCTGTACCGCCAAAAAGAAGATCCAGATCTAGAGGAACTTCTGTAGCGCTGGATGAAGATAGGACATCTCACGGTGCGGAATCGTTGCCGGAAGCTGGTTACGTAGAGGAGGATATTCCCCAGGATGATGTCAACCTAGGAAGGGAATTGATAGACTATGCCATCATAGAGAAACGAGAAAAGCCACCTAGACCTCCTCCTCCGAGAAGAAAGAGAGACAAGTTTGCTACTACTCCAAGACCCATTCCTCCAAAACGTCCCCAAAGAGCGTACAGTACTCTCGGTCCAGTTAGATCCAAAGAGCCTAGTAGTGTACTAACTGATGATACTTACGATCTGACGTTGCAAGCGGCTGAGTCTACTCCTTACATAGAGATCGATTCTGACGACGGGGAACACAAAGATCTCCGTAGCAATGAAGTTTTGAGTAAAATGCAGGGGCGACCGCTGCCAGCTCCGCCCAGACCACCAAGATCTAGAAAGGATAGGTCCACAGAAAGGTCCACGCACGAGGCACAACAAGAAACTGCTATGGAAACGACAATTGCCACGCAGACAGACCCCTTGCCCGATGACATGGTAATAGAGGAAGAAGTAACACAAGCGAAACTGGTTGTAGCCCCATCTAGCTCCGGCTCTCAGATTATGATATCCACGGAGAGAATATCCAGTCCATCGATTACGAGCACACCGCCTGTTCCTCCACTACCAATGTCTCAGAGATTACGCAAGGATGAACAACAAAAACCGTCTTACGACACCGTCTCATTAAAATCACCATCACCAACCAGAGAAATGGAAGCTTTCGAAGATAGACATTTGTCCGCGCCACATTTAGGCGAGCCACCAATTCATAGTGACGGAGACGCACATTTAAAGTCCATTAGATCAGCCCTCCTCTCAGACGAGCCTGTAAGAATCAGTAATTTAGAGGTTGGCGACTTGAGAGTAGATCGTCTGAGCGTTTCTCAAATTGATGCCAGTAAGATCGTTACATCTGAGATGGATGCGTTAGTCATTACTGCATCCGAGTTGAAGGACATAGGTGACAGCATGGCGGAGAGTCTGTCTCCTTCTATCATTAGAGAATTGATAGCTATAAGGAGCCATTTGGAGGCTGTGGCTGCGTCCAGAATTGAAAGTCAGAGGGAGGAGTGCAAGACGGTTGAGACGAAGACAGACATTCCCGTTGCGGAAAGGCAAAGCGCCGAAAGGAAGCCTGACGAAGAGGCAATCCGTGGTGACGCAGAGGAAGAGAAACCGAGAGACAAGGATCAAAAGGTTGTTAAAAAAGAAACAGAGGATATATCAAGCACACACACACTATCGATCGCGCAGGTAGAGGACAAAGAATCGACACATACATTAGCAATTTCACAAATAGTACCGAGCGACAAAGATACTACTAGCACACAAACATTATTAGTCGTCCAAGATACTGAAGATAAGTCCTTACAAATTCTAGATACAGAAACCCCCTTTTCATTGAGCCCGGATGCTACTAAGGAACTCGGCATGGAAGAATCCCCCGTATCCTCCCCCTCGGTTGTAACGACCGAAGAAAGCACAAAATTCAGGCTGTTTCCGGATCGTCTGACCGAAGCTGGAAGCGAACCAGTGGTTTCCACTACCGATTTTAAACTGCCAGAGCCCCAAGAATCTTCAACGTTAGATCAAAAGGACAAAGAGACTTTGCCAGAAATTAGCGAAAAGAAGACACGAAAATCAAGGTCCAGGTCACCGTCCCCCATCGGTATCCCTAGAACACGACAAACTGCTTCTCCAGTTAGATCACTACCACCTGTCATCTCTGTGACTCCGGATACACCAGACAGTGCCGTAAGTCACGGCAGTACCAGCGAAATACAGCCGCAACGTGCCGTGATCTCCTACATTTCATATGTCGACCAGTCAGACAGAGATAGCCAAAGAGAATCATCCCAATCGCCAATATCCTCCTTTCCTATCGGAGGCACTCATCTCATAGCATTTCCAGTTTCACAAGTCCCGTCGCAATTTTTATCTCTGGTCAACCCACGCCCTGACACGGAGCCAAGCATCACAGACAGTACTAGACAATTAATCAGAGTTCTTCGATTAGCTGGTTTAAAAGCTATGAGACATTTTGTGGGATATATGTCGTCCATGGTAGGCCAGGAATCAAGGGAGAAGATCAGAGAAGTGGAATTAACGCTGTGTGCACTGTTACTTCTGGTTGCCGGCTTGCTGATATTTTTCTTCAGCAACCCTCGCACAGTTACACATCATCATCATTGGGATTATTTTAACCCGCCGAAATAATAAGCTAAAAAAAAAAAAAGTGTAAGAGAATCATAGCAGAATCCATGCTGTTATATCCATTTCAATTGACGGTTGTCGTGAAGTGATTTTGTACACGTATAATGGGCATTCTATTTTTATGATGAGTAACGAGAATATGGACCTAATACCTACAATAGGGCAATAAATAGATATATATATATATATATATATAAATAAATATTATATATATATATAAATTTGATCACTTAAATGGTTAGGTCTGTTCTCTGATATAATTAATTATTGAACGTTTATGTTTTGAACAAATATGTGTGAATTACAGACAATCAATTGACAAATGAATAACTTTTGCCAGGCGAATATTTATTGTATTGACTGACAAATGTGAAGGAAACAATACCTGCACATAATTTGCTACGAAAATACTTGTATTTAATTATTTAGTGATGAATATGTATAAAAACAATGTGTATGTATATATATATATATATATATATATATATATATATATGTATATATGTATGTATGTATGTATATATATAATTATATATATATATATAATTCAATTATAAATATTTATTACCAAAAACAATTTATTACCAAAGTTCTTCAACAACTATTTTTTATCAACATGGAAACTTTGTAGAAAAAAGTTGAAATTCGATGTGTCATCCATCGATCAGCGATCAACAAGAAACAACACGCGAAAAAAAATGTTTTGTATCTCGCGTGGCCATTTGACTAGTAACGAATATAGCGACGGCATCGTAACAATTAAGTTGCACAATTCGAAAAAAATATTTTTTGATACCTTGCAAAGATTAAAGTCCATGTACAATTTTATTTTGAACGAAAATTTCAAATATTGTAAATTTAACAACATACTCTAAGGAAACGTATAAAAATATTAAAAGATACTGCATTCACATAAAAAGATCTTCCTCGTACACTTTCAGGTCTCTCCTATCTTTATGTGCACTTTTCTGTGAATAATTCGCCGCGATCGGTGACCACATAGAACTGGACGTGGCGTCAGTCATAGATTCTATTATGGGTTGCCTTCGTGCCAGCGATACTTTCAACTGAATGGAAGATACCATACTGCCATCCATCTCACTAATTGCTCTTTCAGCAGCTTCTGTTTTGTCAAACGTAACGAATCCACGGCTAAAAGAACAAATAAAAGAACAAACAATGAAAATTCAAACCTTTTGAATACAATGAAATGTTTGGAATTAACGGTAACTACTTTTTCTCTGCTTCCATCGAGATATTTATAATATTCCCAAATGTTTGAAAATGCTTCTTTAAAAAATCCTCTGATATCTTGTAGCCGCACACGAATATTGTATTTCCAGCTCTTGGCTTTATTTCTTGCTTAGATGGTGACTGAACATCTCTACCGGTGCGATCCTCAGTGTCTTGAGCACTTACAAAACTATCATACAAATCTTTAACCCTTGGCCTTACTGTCTCTGTTTCTTCTTCTTCCATTTGTGTGGCTGAGAATGGCTGATAGGAGCTTATTGTCTTCTCTGTACTGTTCAACTTTCTTACTAACCCACGTGGTCTTTTAAATGACTGTTCTGGCCGTTTAGGAGTTTTCGGAGCTGTAATCACTCCAGACTTTATCAACTTCTTAGCAACTTCTCTAGCATCTCTAGCCTCTGTCGGCCGTTTCGGTGCTTGCGGTATTCGTTCAACTTCTTGTTTTGGTGCTTTTAAGTCTTGCAGTGCCTTTTTCTATCAAAGATACACAAANGGTCTTTTAAATGACTGTTCTGGCCGTTTAGGAGTTTTCGGAGCTGTAATCACTCCAGACTTTATCAACTTCTTAGCAACTTCTCTAGCATCTCTAGCCTCTGTCGGCCGTTTCGGTGCTTGCGGTATTCGTTCAACTTCTTGTTTTGGTGCTTTTAAGTCTTGCAGTGCCTTTTTCTATCAAAGATACACAAAATTAAATATAATATTAAATATAAGTAAATTATATTAAATATAATACACAACATTATATAAGAATCATCAACTTCTTGTTTTGGTGCTTTTAAGTCTTGCAGTGCCTTTTTCTATCAAAGATACACAAAATTAAATATAATATTAAATATAAGTAAATTATATTAAATATAATACACAACATTATATAAGAATCGACAAAACTCAGAAAGATAACCTACAAACATGCCAATACATTCTATGATATACTGAATTTACTAAGGATTTAAAACAAACGTTCAACTAATTTAAATGTAATTTGATCTAATTCTACAATCATATAACAAATAATTTACAACACAAACTTTACAAATTTACTACGTATGTATTGAAATATGTAAACATAACCTAATATATACTTTTCTTTTAAGTTTGTTGTACTTCGCCTGCAACATCAATTCTTC
>NIPQ01091976.1:0-14056 GCA_002806875.1 Lepidotrigona ventralis hoosana
ACCGCTGCCGGCGCAGTTTTCCCGCCATCCTTTGGGAATAATCCGATCGACACTGTCACCGTTGCGTCGGCCCCTGCTTCCCAGGGAACTGAAATAATTCAGAAGTTAAATTGGCAAAGTTACATTACTCGAAACTTCACTGGCTGACTGAGAGAACAAGGATAAATGGTAAACAGTTTTTCCGTTGAGAAAGAAAAGAAATCCCTTCCAATCTACCTGACAGAGATATACTGTTAGGGTCCAAAATATTTTGGAAAATGGCACCCTTGTACCAAGGTTCGTTCACAGCTCTGCTGTGAAGATCACCGAATGCGATGGTGTCCTCGTCCTCCTTTGGTACTTTGCTCCTGTCCAAATAATGCCATCTGGTCAAACCGCTCTGTGTCGCGACGAATCTCAGGAAGACTCCGTAATCTCTGGCCAAACGTCGCGCTCGCCGATCATCCAGCACAAAGTCGCTGTTGAAGCTGGCGTTCGTCGCTTTCGCGTCAAAGACCAACAGCTGCATCAGCTCCTTGTTGCAGTAGTAATCGTTGCGCGACAACGTCTGTCGACTGCAGTTCGGTGTATAGTTATTGGTTTCGTCTTCGTTCAGGGGATAAGCCTCGTACTGCTCAGACCAACGCCAGCCAGGTTTGTTTAACAGGCCGAGAAAGTGCCTCAGCTCATTCTCCGAACTGTTGAACTCGTGGCCCTCTAAATAATGAAAGCGACAATACACCCAGCCGGGATGCACTCGCCAGTTCTCGCCCACGAAGAATTCGGAGATGTCTATGTTCAAATTCTGATTTCTCCTGATCTCGTCTCCAACCTTGAACATCGTGCGGTGCAATTTTTATACGAATGATTGCGAAATATTATTATTATATAATGTTAGATATTCTTATACTACATATTATTATATATATAATATTATTATATATATAATATTATATTCTTATACTATAATATAATACAATAAAATATTCTAATATAATTAGATATACTTATACTATGATATAATATAATAAGATATTCTAATTAGATATAGAATAATTAGATATTCTTATATTATAATATATATATATATATTATTATACAATATTAGATATTATTATACTATAATATAATATAATAAGATATTCTAATATAATTAGATATTCTTATACTATAATATAATATAATATAATATATAAGTCTTATACTATACTATATCTAATTATATACTTATATTATACTATAATACTTATATTCTAAGTATATTATATAAATACATCTGATATTATAAGTATATTATACTTATACTATAATAATATAAGTATATCTAATATTGTAGTGTTATAATATTACATAATATTAGATATACCTATACTATATACAGTATATACTTATACATACTTATAATAGACATGTAATATTATAAGTTGGGAAACTACTTATGTTCAACGCATTCAAGTAAGTTGTTCTATAATTCTTCTATAAATCTGGCTTTGAACTTTCTTAACCCCTTGGCTACTATAGACGCTTAACTTACTTTAGTCTCCTATAGGCGCTCACTTCACGTTGCTCGAATCAAACTAAGGGCGCCTATAGGCTGCCTGACAAGTGTTATTGACAGTAATTGCAGCAAACTTCACTTGGATCAGACGTAAGTGAATTCTAATTATTAACAATTACATCTTCCAACAATTAGCCATATATTACTCAAAAGTGATCATTTCACAGTTATTTCATTTATGAAATTTCATCCAATGAAAAGATGTAGTAATAAATTAATCAGAGGAAGACGGAAATGTGTAGAAAACATAATAGAAGAGAGACACCGATTACGAATGCAAGAAATGTGATGTAGGATTATGCATTAACCTGTACAAGTTTAAAGTTACTGTTAAATTTTTAGTATGCGCACTAACAATTCAATAGAGAATACGAACACGAATAAATAAATAATATTTGGTTTAATGCAATGCAGTGTTTTGATTATTTCAATATATACTTTCTGAGAAATGTCTCGCTGACGAGAAATTTCGTCGTTTTCAGTGTAAGTCACGAACTTCAATGTATCAAAGTCTGCAGCGGTCAAAGGGTTGAAAAGACGGAAAGAATTTTTTCAACGATCGACTGTTTTTCGAATTCAGCTGATTGACCGTGCGAGAAAATTCGCACGTTCGATCGACCTTCTCTCGCAGATGGTCCACTGTTTACCGTCTACGGTTGCTCTGGATCTCCAAGTTAATGCGCCCCACAATCTCGAGAATGCGGGCCCGAGCTCGAGTGGCATCGGCATCACCGCACGGAACTAGCCAAGAAACTCCGGGACTCTGTGAACTTCTAGCAATGCGCGTGTACCATCTCGAGAGGATTACCTTGATCCAAGTTGTGCCGTAGTTGGGCAAAGCGACCGCAAGGCCGAACGGTGTGCCCGGCAGAGGCGCGTAGAAGTAGTCACGTCTTTCGAGAGTCACACGACGGTTGTTGTCGTAATGCAATTTCACTGGCACTCCTTTCAAGTTGCCTTTTTTGTGGTCCACCAGCGCGGCTCGCAGTTCTAACACCTCTGGCCCGGGGTTTCTGCACTCGTTTTTAAAAATAAAAAAAAAAAAAAGCTCTCCTTAAACCTCTGTGGCCGGCTGTTCACCGCACAATATCTGTCTTCTTCGTGTCTACTTCGTCTAATATATTACGATTCTTTTTTTTCCATTCTTTGTGAAAGAACACTTTGCGAAATTCAATGCTACACAAAGTGTTCACTCAAAGGTGATCAGTCAAAGACTCGAGAAACTTTTCTTTCCATCCAGTGTATTCTACTCATCGCGAAGGAAAACTTTTCCACGGAACTATAGCTCGCAACCTAATACAGTTCTTTTAGAAAATGGCAAAAAAGTTTCTTAATCATTTAACAAACGTGCTAACAGCGACTTTATGGTCGTACATTCTAGACGCGTGGATGTCTACATTACGTAATGTTTATATCTCGAATTATGTTAACAGTCAGCTTTGTCATTCGATTATTTAGACTGATGCTACAATTATAATAAATCAAATGTTACAATATTACGTGATATAACATCTACGCGTTTAGAACCGTAAAGTCGCTGTTAGCACGCAGCATTTTTCAAAAGAACTATTAAGTCGCGACCTATGGTGAGTAGAATACAGTGCAAAGAAGAAAAGAAGAAAAGAAGAAAAGAAAAATTTAACCTTAAAATTCAAGGTTAAATTAATTGAAATTTAACCTTAGAATTCAAGGTTAAATTAATTGAAATTTAATCTTAAAATTCAAGGTTAAATTGATTGAAATCTAACCTTAAAATTCAATTAAAATTTAATCTTAAAATTCAAGGTTAAATTCCTTCACGGCAGGTTCTTTACATGTATTTAGAGAAGAAGGGGATTTAATGAAATTACCTTGGGCCACGGCCGTCGTCCAAGATCTCCACCTCTGTTACGTCGATGCTGTTGTAATTCAGCTTCAATTTGCCTTTGTATACGGGTCTCAGGTCCGGATGCAGTATCACGTATCCGTTGTTGGACACGATAAAGGCGTATCCATTCACGCCTAGCTTGTATGGCAACGTGAGCTTTCGGATGTCGTCAATTGGTACATCCGTGCCCGCCACACCTAGTAGATTCGCTATTCTTGTCCGATTGTTGCGATTCCCTTTGCGATCGAACACCGGCGTGCTGACGGACGTCAGGAGCCTGTACTCCTGCCAGGCTGTCGTACTCAACAGGGATGCGTCCTGCCGGACGTCCTCGTCCTTGTGGAGCTGTTTTACGTGGAACTTCATTATTTCACATGTTGTCAAACAAACGTACGTTCATTAGACATGTACACGTAGAGCGAACACATTTGTACATGTTACGGATGTGTCTGACCGATTTATTAATTACGATCTGCATGCAGAGGGAATGAGAAGAACTGCAATTTCTGTGGGAAAAGGTGATCTGCTTCAACACTCGGGTCTTTCGGGATAGAAGAGGAGCAGGATTAAAAACACGAGTGAAAACTGAAAAAAAAAAAAAATAATAAAGGTGTCTGACAATTATTATGCAGGATATCTAGGTCTAAATCCACCTATTTGGACGATACTACTGTTTTTTCTACGATCAGGCTAAAAAATGCCAGGAAGGAGGCAACGTATCAGGCAGCTTTCAAGCTACTTAGGGGTGATTGTTGCTTTCTTTGAACCTGCTGTATGTAGATATCGTCCTCATTTACTCGCAAGCCCAGACGTTTCCCTTTCAGATGTTTCTCAAGCCGTGATTGTTGCTCCGCGTGCTGCATCACCAGCCACAACCAAATGGCCAGTGCTGGATTCTAATGACGGAATGCGAGTCAGAAGGTTTACAGAATTGGGGACACTATATTCTGCAAAGCTCAAAGCTCAAAGAAAGGAAACAGTGGCACGGCAATGTTCTTTTACCCACAATACCCCTTCGAATACCTAAGATTATCTAGTAGCTCAACTATTCATCCTAATTCTGACAACTCTGATTCTGAATCACTTACAGGTCGATTGCTAGTTGTGCAAGTTACATCTGTTACACAATGATTGATTAATTTAACGATCATACGATGATTGTCTCACCGTAATGTCTGCATATGTGTGGGTCCAAACGACAGGGTGTATCACTTCCTGGAGGACCATGGGTCGTGCGACCACGGGTATATATTTCAACACCTGTTCCCGCACTTCCTCCAACGTGTGAACATGCGTGTAATAGCCGCGATTTAGACAAGCCATCCATTGGATTTCCCGTACTTTCGTCACTTCTTTACCAAGAAGATACGTGAACACTCGTACGGGTATGTGAGTGTCATTGTCTCGCCAGTTCCACGTTCTGAATACCTGAACGAAAAATTACAAATTATGTTAAAATTACAAATTATGTTAAAATTACAAATAAAAATTACAAATGCATAAAACTAAACAAAAGATACGTGAGATTGGAGAAGCGGGCATAGACGAGTAAGGATGAAAATGATTCGGAAGAGAAAGATAATTGGCTGCAATGGCATTCGGAATGCCACGTAGTGACATTCATCGTCGATTATGCGTTTTCTAAACGCTGCGCTGGTAAGAATGTGATAAGGAGACGAAGAAAGCAGCCGCTATACCTAACGTAGATAACTGTATAGAGAGATAGATACGTAAGGAGTAAGAAGGATGAACAAACGAGAGAGAAGATAATGACGAGACAGTGTGACGAGGGAAAGAAAAGCAGGGAAAGACGACAGAGAGAGAGAGAGAAAGAGATGAAAAGAGTGGAAAAGAGAGGTGGAGATAGAAAGACAGAGATCGCTATGATTCTCGCCGGTTCGAGTGGGATCTCATAAAACTGAAGAGCTGCTCGCCGAGAGAGGTTGAAACGCGATCTTTCTTTCCGGTAGAAATCTACTTTTATCAAATCTACTTTTATCTACAATTAGCTTCATTTTAACGCGGTCGATCGATAATGTAAATTTCATACGAACATAATTCAAATGAAACGAATTATTATAATAAGCGTAATTTAAAGATGAAATGATTTATAGAAGAAGACATTGTCTTTTGCATGATGAAGTGCTTTAATTAGAGGAATTGTTTTCTATCTTATGAATAATAATATTCAAATGGATGTACATAAAATAGAAACAATATATTATGTATATAGTGTATGTAGATTCCCTAGAAAATTGTTTCATCATTAGCCTTAATTATCTGTTGAAGCATGATTATCTCATTAGATAAAATCATTTCTTTCAAGATATCAGTCTGATTAGTATCTATTAGAAAAAATGGAGGAGGTAATGTTTTATGAACAACTATGAGTCAATATATATAGATAATATATATATATATATATATGTATATATATATATGTGTATATATATATATACATAAAATAGAAACAACATATTATATACATAGTGTATGTAGATTCCCTAGAAAATTGTTTCATCATCACTAGCCTTAATTATCTGTTGAAGCATGATTATCTCATTAGATGAAATCATTTCTTTCAAGATATCAGTTTGATTAGTATCTATTAGAAAAAATGGAGGAGGTAATGTTTTATGAACAACTATGAGTCAATATATATAGATAATATATATATATATACATAAAATAGAAACAATATATTATATACATAGTGTATGTAGATTCCCTAGAAAATTGTTTCATCATCACTAGCCTTAATTATCTGTTGAAGCATGATTATCTCATTAGATAAAATCATTTCTTTCAAGATATTAGTCTGATTAGTATCTATTAGAAAAAAGGGAGGAGGTAATGTTTTATGAACAAATATGAGTCAACCTCTGTTAGATTTCCAGGAACGCCATCGGTGACGAGCATAATTAGCTGATTGCATGATGCGTTGACACCACATCCGCGTGTCTCCCTGTATGTGCTTAGGAGATTGAAAGCTCTGGAGAATGCTTCCGTGAGATTAGCGAGCCCTTCGGTTTTGACATCTATTATAGCTTTCTTGAAAGTGTCCACGTTCTCGGGAGTGGCTTGGATCAGCATGTCCTTGAAGCAGGGTACCACGTCGTACGTTTCATTCGTGTAGCTCAATACAGTCACGAAGTCGTTATTTGAAAGTGTGTCCAGTATTACGTTAACTGTGGTTCTTGCTGGAAAGGTATTTTACAAATATATAGATAAACAGTTTGAACATTTCATATTTATAATTAACACTAAACCTACCGAGAGGGGTCATGTGACCACTTTGTAAAACAAAAACCATATTTCTTGATGAAGATCATAAACAATTAGATAGCGAGCAAAATATTTTTTTTATATTTAATTGAAATAAGTAACGTTTATTTCATTCAGTTTCATCACATTGTTTATAAATTATTGCCTTTGTAAAATTTTGTCTGGCATTTTTGAACCTGCATGAATATTTTGAACCTGTAGTTATACTATGTGATTGTTTTTGCTGGTCCTTTTGCTCTTCTCTCAATTGAAATAACTTCTGCATTATAACTCTTATAACTTCTGTAGTCATTTCCGCTCATAGCTATTGGAGAAAAATACTGGATCCCATTTTTTGCATATTTATAACGAGAAAATTGCTAGGCACACTCTCGAACGAACAATGTTAATTTAAATAGCAAGTAAGATAATAGAAGACGAAGAATATAAGTATGGTCAAATGATCCCTCAGACCACAAATTTTTTTCAAAAAATAAACAATATAAATAATAGCATAATAATAATAATAATAAGAAAAAAAAGTGAATATTAAAAAATACATTGTACGTATGACATATAAGAAAAGTGAGGTTAATACATTCCGTACCAAGCCATTTTTGCCTTTTGTTCAGGCCATTTGATATTTTGACTAAAATTTTGACTAAAGGTTGATATATTATCACACAATCTTTCATTACATCATCAATCGATAAGTAGTTCTCTTGTTTAGAGTAGCTATCACATCGTGTACCACTTGTGGTAATATTATTAAAAATACGTGTACCACCGGTGGTACACATGGCACGGGACGTGTTAAGTAACATCGTATGCAGGATATTTGAAACGAAATTTTAAAAAGGATCGCTTGGTAGATTCAGTGTTGAAAAGAAAAGAAAGATTGGAACGACGATAATCTTTACATCGCTAAAATGATTGTTTTACTTCGAGTTATATTACAACTCNCTATCACATCGTGTACCACTTGTGGTAATATTATTAAAAATACGTGTACCACCGGTGGTACACATGGCACGGGACGTGTTAAGTAACATCGTATGCAGGATATTTGAAACGAAATTTTAAAAAGGATTGCTTGGTAGATTCAGTGTTGAAAAGAAAAGAAAGATTGGAACGACGATAATCTTTACATCGCTAAAATGATTGTTTTACTTCGAGTTATATTACAACTCGAAGTAATGAAGTGATCGTCTAAAATTTTGCTTGGTAGATTCAGTGTTGAAAAGAAAAGAAAGATTGGAACGACGATAATCTTTACATCGCTAAAATGATTGTTTTACTTCGAGTTATATTACAACTCGAAGTAATGAAGTGATCGTCTAAAATTTCGCGGGACACAACAATCGGTATCTTGTCTTCGTTGCAACAATGCGCACGTGTAACCTCAGACTCGCAGCGCGTTCCAAACATGCATTGCACAGTTTACACAGAGCAACCGCAAGTCTAACTGCCATTCTAACGGGAGGTCAGGCCAGATAGACTGTTGCAAATGTCAAAGTCTATTAATACTAATAATGTAGTGCATGTAAAAATAGAATTATAAATCGAGGAGAGAGATAATAAGAAACATTAAGATTTAATCAAAGTTGATAAAGAATATTTTGTTGAGAGTTGAAATATTAATGGCTCTCCATTCACCAATTGTTTTCCCCATGCCCGTCATGCTGCCACTGGTGTCCATCAGGATTACCATGTCCTTGCTGCAGGTCGCTGCTTCGATGAACCAACTGCGTACTCTACAGTCGTAAATGTCAGCTTCTTCTTCATCCCCATCATCCTCAATTATTATTCTCCACTGCATGGCAGGATATTGCCTCAACATCCCCGTGACAGAGCCGAAATACTGCCAAGACAGGGCCGGATCTGACTCATAGTTTTGCCGGAAAGTATCGTCGAGGATCTCGGTTTTCTTAATATCCTCGACCACCGTTGGCGACATGTCGTACACGTTTGTAGGTATGTGCACCGACGAAAAGCTCGTATTGACCGGTATGTTGTAGAAATGCGAGTCCGGCGTTAACTGTATCTCTCTATAAATATTTTCAATTAATTATGCTAACTGTGTTCAATGAAATGAAAAAATAAATAAATAAATAAATAAATTCTCGTATTGACCGGTATGTTGTAGAAATGCGAGTCCGGCGTTAACTGTATCTCTCTATAAATATTTTCAATTAATTATGCTAACTGTGTTCAATGAAATGAAAAAATAAATAAATAAATAAATAAATAATTTCCGTTGTTCATAGAGAAAGGGGAGGATGTTATCAGTGTACTGATAACGTGTCTCGAATTTATCGGAACGTTCAAATTTAATTTAATTCCATGCTCCCGAGCAAATGTCATTAATTGCTTCAAGTTATTCAGACCAATACACATTGCTCGAACGTTCACCTACGAATCGATCAAGCTTCTGCAGCCTAATTCCATCCGACACCACTATGAATCAAAATGTATGAATTACAGGCATACGTACGTTTCTATGTACACAACATAATTCTACGTTTACAGATCGACTGATAATATTTTTTTTTTTAAATGAATATATACTTCACTGAACAAGTGAAGTGAGATACGAAGTAAATAAATCTTCGTCTCCTNACACATTGCTCGAACGTTCACCTACGAATCGATCAAGCTTCTGCAGCCTAATTCCATCCGACACCACTATGAATCAAAATGTATGAATTACAGGCATACGTACGTTTCTATGTACACAACATAATTCTACGTTTACAGATCGACTGATAATATTTTTTTTTTTAAATGAATATATACTTCACTGAACAAGTGAAGTGAGATACGAAGTAAATAAATCTTCGTCTCCTTCAACGGTAAAAAAAACTTAAATCGATCAAACGCAATTTTCTCATGAACCTGTAAGCATCGATGTTTTTCTTCATGTTGGACGGAATTTCTGGTCGCGTCGTGTCTGATTCGTCTTCTGTTTGCGTCAGGTTGACTGGACTATACTTCCCGGAAACGTAAGTGAAGTTCCCCTCCTCCTCGTTGTTTTCCCAATTCTCCGCTTGTTCCTCAGCTGCCATCCGGATGCAGGTCACTGCATCCATCTTCCTTCGGAGCATTCTGCCGACGTTCTCGCTGATTATGTTCACCAACTCCTCCCCGGATTTATGTTCCACTCGCATGTTCATCGCTTTGTATTTCTGCAAATTCGTTCCAAGTTATAAAGCAGTTATATACTTCTCTTCCGAGAACCTGAGTCCCCCCTCTCGTCCTGCTATTTAATTTCTTCTCTCTGAAATCCCGAAGATTTGCAATATTTCTATTGTAACACATCGTTTCATTATAATGTTATTATACTATGATAATAGTAATAAATACCACCTAACATAAATTATAATGGGTATACATAAAANCCACCTAACATAAATTATAATGGGTATACATAAAAATGGTACAATTAGAAATTCTTCAGTTGTCAAATCATTTTGATCACTTGATTATCAGGGAGAATTTAGAAAAGCAATTGTAGGAACTAATCGTTACTCTTTAAAAGTCTCCCCACTGGCTCATTAATCGAATAAAGTAACTAGAAATAGCGATTGTCGAGCAATGCGGAATGTGAGTGTAAACAAAATTCTCTTCTAATGATCGATCCCACGCATATGTGAAACACGCATAATCATGATGGATCATTTGAATATTTATTGAAACCGGTTTATTGTACTACAGATCTTGATATTTTTATTAATAGAAATTCTATTTCTATCGATAATGACATTCACTAATTATCCGACGGAGCAGCGTCATTAACAAATGCTTAAAATTTACCAAATACAAAATGAAAAATGAAATTGTGTTTTTTTTTGGCGGGGGAAAGACAATTCTAGTGAAAAGATATTAATTAAGAACATATCGACCTATGATAATTAAGTTCCCTTCCTTTCATAAGACGTTTTATCCATTGAAAAGTTTCATATTCTTCCGTTATCTTCTTACGTGGAAACGCTAGTCTGAGAAGGAAAAATTTTAGCAAACGTAATTGATTCACCGATCGAAACGTGACGCAGGCGACATCTATGCACGGAGTTTCNGTAATTGATTCACCGATCGAAACGTGACGCAGGCGACAAAAAACTCCGCCACACTTCCCCTAAGCAGATCACACACAGTTTCAATCAATAACATAATTTCAGTAAATTTTTTCGAGATTATCTGAAGTAAAACATTGCTTCATTCGACGAATTATCTCTCTATAAAAGATTATCAACGAGATCATTAGCGAACAAGTTACCTGCACAGTAAAGTTTGACAAGTTGATTTATCATAGGTCGATATGTTCTATTCAAAATTTTTATCGAATTTTCTAGTTATTTATATATATATATATATTGCAGACAAGGTACATGAGTAGACATTGCAATTTACATGATTTCGTGCTTCTTGCTCTGAAATATCGATCTATGTAATAAAAAACCAACAGTTTTTTAGCGCACTCTATACTTAAACAACGGTGAATTGGAGAACTATAGCAAGTAAAATGATCGAAGTTGATCAAGTAGTAAGTGCGCCATGATATGATTTTTGAACCCCATTACAGTGTTGCCAAACTTTCTTATCACTTATGATGGCTTTCTTTAAATAAAGTAAATTGAAATTTTAAGATTATTAATAATAAATTATAATCATAATTCGTAAAAACAATTTTTAACTAACTAAATACTCAACTTAAAATACTTTTAAAAATTGTTATTAATATTATAATATTTAAAACTAAGAATAGGATTCTTAATGAATAATTATTTTTAACTGTTTTTAAATACAACATTTATATTCCTATCGTAAGTACCATGTTGGAAAGTGAATTAACATTTAGCAAATCATATTGAAAATATAATGAATATAATAAATATATTTGAAAGCAAATTATATGAATGAAGAGCATCCTTTGCGTGACCTTCTTTTCATCTAATTCAAAATAGAATAAGGATTTTCTTGAAAAATATGGATTAAAATTATTTTTGATATTATTTAAATCATCAATTCAATAAATAATTCTCGCAACATTGTTATGCTTTTTGATTGTAATTCCTATCACTGGTAGTGCTGCAGTGCAAAACCTACCTAAATCGATAAAACAGGATGCGACACGAAAATGGTAAGAGTGTCCCAGAATCCTGAAAACGTAGGACAAAAAAAAATAGGGCAAAAAATTGCACGTTAGGTCTATTCATACATCTCGTCTGTGATATATATCTTCTGCGTCTATTTTTTCCTTTTTCTTTCTTTCTTTTTACACTGACTGTTTTTCATATCCTTTTCCCAAGTCTTTCTTCCTTACCGTTCTCTTTTCTCTGTTACTCTTCTATTTCTGTTAAGTTTATCTTCTGCGTCTATTTTTTCCTTTTTCTTTCTTTCTTTTTACACTGACTGTTTTTCATATCCTTTTCCCAAGTCTTTCTTCCTTACCGTTCTCTTTTCTCTGTTACTCTTCTATTTCTGTTAAGTGACAATAATCACGTACGGAGGCGTAACAAAAATAGTTACACGAACACTGACAGGCAGAGACAGAGAAAGGGAGAACTGATGTATAGAGGTACAGATGCATGCACGAATCAAGATCATACTTACGCTTAATAGCTCCTCGGGTCGCGCCACCTTTTCTGCAAGTTCCCATAATTCGGCGCCCAAGGTCTCTGCCCATCGCGTGACTCTAACGAACAAAAACATGTTCCCCGATTATTGCTCCAAATGAATAATTAAATAAATCATTCGATTAATATATCTAAAATACCTGCTCATTTTATCCACACAGATTGCATGCACATTAGTTAAATGTTTGGAAAATGACAGATGTACATTTTATTTACACACGCTGCACATGCTATTTTCGAATTAAGTAATTATTGATTAACAATATTTGAAAAATGACGAAAGTATTTCTCTTCGAATTACTAAGATAATTCTTAAAAATAATTCTATTTTAAATACATTTTTGCATCCAACGAGAATAAACTGTAAACTGATAATGATTAATTAGAGCATTATTTGAAAAATGACGAAAGTATTTCTCTTCGAATTACTAAGATAATTCTTAAAAATAATTCTATTTTAAATACATTTTTGCATCCAACGAGAATAAACTGTAAACTGATAATGATTAATTAGAGCAGGTAGTATTAATCTTTGCTCATCTCAATATATGAATATCAAGGAAACTCCATTGACACTTTCTCATATTCAAAGCTGCCTTCCCAAGAAGGTTAATATTACTCACATGTACCCATCTCTAGCTAAGCATGTAGTATTAATCTTTGCTCATCTCAATATATGAATATCAAGGAAACTCCATTGACACTTTCTCATATTCAAAGCTGCCTTCCCAAGAAGGTTAATATTACTCACATGTACCCATCTCTAGCTAAGCAACCGGTGCATAGCAGGAAGTAAACGACGAAAACGATCCAACGGATATCGAGCCTCCGTTGCATTGTTTCAAAGATAGAGATTCACGTTACGCCTGGATTTAACCGCAAAAGAGATATCGTAAACCCCGGTGCATCATTCCACTTCGTTCTCTGTATCTCTGTGAATCGAAAACCGGCGAAAACTGCACGTCCGCGTCCCGAAGTCTTCTGGATATCTCGAGAGACCGGCAAGATGTCTCGATTATTTTTGGTACACGAACGGCGCGCCGTCTCGTAAGCCGACGAACCACGAAGCTCGGTCTTTTCAAGAGTTTCACCATGTTGTTTCTCACGCGTGGTCCTCTATATTTATAAAATAGTGGTCCTCGGTTTGGCCTCCACGTCCAGATACTTGTTCTACGTGCGCACGTATCTTGACCAATTGTAGGAGATCCATTAAATCTTGCAAATCTTGACATTCTCATTAGTCGAAATTCCTTCTCATTTAGAAATGAATGATTTTATGTTTTATGATTAATTTTAACTTTGAAATATAAGTTTACTTTAATTTACCTTAATATAATTAGAAAGAAGTCTCTGTGAGAAGAGAAGCATCTATGAATCCTCAAGCATGGTATTAATCGAATAAAAACGTCTTACTAGCGGTAGCTGATGATACGTGTAAACCGCTTACGAGACACACGTAGGCACATAGGTAACCGGAGATGTTTGTAGGAAAAAAAAAAAAGAAAGAAAATATGCAGTCGTTACAGAATGCAGAAGCTACATTTTTATAGAAATTGAGGTATCGTTTCAAGCTTGTTAAAATTGCATAACTAAAAAATTTCTAACGTAGGGAAATATTTGTATAAATTATTCAACATGATTCGTTTTCACGATTTAGTTTTAGCTTTTATTAATGAATGCATAATAGCCAGGAGGATAAACCAACTATTTCAAGTGAAAAAAATCTACCATTTACTGATGTAATAAAATATA
>NIPQ01091979.1:0-14809 GCA_002806875.1 Lepidotrigona ventralis hoosana
TTTTTTTTTTTTATTTTATTTTTTTTTTTTTTTTTTTTTTTGCAGAAGAGGCTATGAATCGAATAAAACAGACATTTATTTTGGATAAAACGCAGCTGCCTGAAATGGAGCAATTAGGAGCAGGCAACTCTAAAAAGGAGTTGGATGTATTATCAAATTTCAAAAGATCGTTCGTACGACCACTATCTGCAAGGCCCAAAAAGAACGAAAATCATAACAAATTTCTAGTCACGATTAAATCACTGTTTAACAGGGCTTAGTCATGAGAAGTCTTAATATTATCTTAATTAATACAATCGAAGACTGAAAGTATTTGAATTTCGAAGTCATTGATTGTACATATTGTTTTATAGTTTGTATAATTTGTATAATATGATACATGTTATTTTATAATTTGTATATTGTTCTAAATATTGCTTTAAAATAAAAAAAAAACTACAGTATCGTGTAATATTCTACTACGTACAAGTTTTTAATTGGAAATACTTTACATGATAACACATGTATATATATTAGACATTTTAAAATTACTTTTATCTTCTAACTAGTTGATTTATTATAATTTCTTGTACATTATTTTATAATTTACATAGATACTATTTATTCACTCATGTTTTACAATGCAAATAAAATATAATTTTATAACGTATGTATCCAGACAATTATTATATTTACCATTTCAACCAGTTTCTTCCTTTCACGATCTTTAGTACATAAAGATACCTCGAGATGAGTACGAAAGGGGTTGAATGTGACGTCGATGCAAAAAAAAGAAAAAAAAAAAAAAGGAAAAAAGAATTCTGGCGCCAGAGCGTGATTTAATCAGATGCGGTCAGTGTTTCTCCCTCCTCGGAATTCATTTATCTGTAGCGCAAAATGCAACTTGTAGGAATTCTCTTCAAGGACTGGCAATGTTCGACGTTGATAACGCCGGCCGGAAGCAGATAGAACACTTATCGTGGCAGCGTGCCGACGGAAGTGATGTTCCCGCCTTCCATTCGGAGCTGAATAACCCCGAAACGCAGCATCCCTATTACATTCATAGATGCAGGACGATCAGCATTCCGATTTTACTTTTCATTCCTCGTCCAGTGGGTCTTTCGTATTTAACTCGATCGTTCCTCGTGCGTTTCGCTGTTCGCCATTCAAGTTCCTCTTCCCCTACCTGGTGGTGTTTCCTGTCGACGTGTGCATTAACGACGATTTAATTTAATAGAAAAAGAAAGGAAGAAAAACTGAAAGGAACGTTTTGCTTGAGGCTGGTTCACAAGTTATGAGTACGGCGAATAGTTTCCTTGGGAAGCATACGTTTTCAGAATGAGGATCTTTTCGATGGCGCTTCTTCTGTTAGTCTTCCTGGCGCAGTACACTGTCTGCTACTATCCAATACGTCCAACGACGAGTAAGTGTTAATTTTCTTTCTACGAAGATATACAATTAAATTATGTTTTCAAAATTTTCACCATAAATATATGTTGCATGTAAAAGGCACGTGACGTTTTTAAAGTCTACTAATATGATAATTTTTTTTTTTTAAATATACCTTCATTATCGTTGTCTGGCTATTAACCGCATTTAATCTTCTCGTTATTTATCTATTTTGCATAAAGACCAGGAGAAAAATTACAATACTAAGAAAACAAGCAGAAATTTTCTACACTTCGTTTGTACAAATGAAAAAGCAACGAAATTCCATTTCGTTTCAAGCGGATGGTTAACCAAATGGTTATTTTCGATCGGGAAGCAACGTTACTTGCTTCGCGTACTTTCCTTCTTCACCCTTTTTAACAGAGGCTTTTATTAAATCCGCACCGTGTTACAGTTATTTGTGAAAGCAAAGAACGCGCTTAATGACATTTTATTCCATTTATTTTTACATTTCGCCGATCGTGAAAAACTTGAAAAGCAATGAAATGCCGAGCTCTTTCCGCGGCTTACTTGCTCAAAAGGATCAATGCGACAAAGTGTGAGCAAGTATGTACTTACTTTCGTTTTCTGCTGGCAATTTACACCACCGGGCGAGGAAAGGAAGGTGAAAGGTTTCCTGATTGAACAGGAATTAAAATTCAATTTCGTCTGGCCTATCGATTTCAATCCGCCTTTGTATTGCATTGCAAAATTACGCGCGGCATTTATCGACGAGCATTATTACCAAACAAAGGCCAACGTTGAATATTCAATAATCTGGAAAGAACAAATTCGTGCCATTTATGTCATCTCATTGCGACTTTATATCGCGTAGATGTTCAAATTTTTCTTCCTTGGCTGCAACAAAAGAAGACACACAATTATACGAGCCTAATGAAATCTTCATGTTATTTTATTTCCATTAAACGTAATAATTCTTCATTGAAACAGAGTCAACAATCTAACCTTGTGACCGATTAATTAATCAACTAATTATGAAATGAAATACAATAATTAATCAAAATTCTAATTAAATATAACAATTAATTAATGAAAGTTAATTGATTTTCAAGGTACCGGCAGGTGTCCGCAGGTGAGGTTGGTGAACGGCAGAGCCCGATCAAGGGCCAAGGGGAGGATCGTTAGATTCAGCTGTTACGAGGGTTTCAGTCTCGTAGGTAGCAAGCACGCGATTTGTTTTCGAGGCGAATGGGATCGGCCTACGCCAATATGCGTCAGTAAGCACGCCTTTTTTAATCACGATTGATAATTGATAATACTACGTATGCCAAGAATATTATAGCCTGAGAATAATTGAATGCTTGTGCAACTTCCTCAATTTCATTATCCTTTTGGACTTTATCATTCCTTGCCGCAACAGATGCAGAATGCCCCGCTCCAGCCGTGCCAGAGCACGCATTGATGGCGCCTAAGTACAATGGTGCAATACTGTTGTATTTCTGCGAGCCTGGATACACGTTGATCGGCTCGCACGAGATTTATTGCGACGGAAGACATTGGAATAGCACAGTGCCTTATTGTCGAGGTATTATTATCGATCTTTTTCAATTCAGCAAGTAAGTCTTGGTCAAAACTTGACACGACGTTTCTTTATCTCTTCGTCCCATCACTTGTGATTATATCCAAGATGTAAGATATTTTGCTTTCAAAATTGAAGGCAATATGAAGGCGAATATGAAACGTGCAATAATGCCAAATCTTACCCCGAATATATTTCGTAATAGCGAGTGTATCGGACGCACAGGTGTGTCAGTGATACAACTATAAATTGCAGCGAACTGCACGGTATTATCGTTGGGATAATACTGCAATGTCGTTTCGTTACCGGCTCTAATCTGTTGACCGAGGAATTATTATAGCAGGCTTACGGAGTAGTGTGCCGTGAATTCTAGTAGCTAAAGGGAAGTATGCGTTTCGTTCGGTTAAATTAGATACCACCGCTTCACCACCCACGCAATGCGACTTTGAAAAATCGGATCTCTGTTGGTGGGAGCAAGATCCTTTGCACGATTTCGATTGGCAGCGGCACAACTTCGAGACTACGAACTATCACATTGGGACTGGACCGTCTCACGATCACACGCTTGGGCCAGGGAACGATGGTATTTATTACATTTTGTTACGATTTTTACTAAAATTCTCCCTCGGTAAAATCGATCGATCCCTCTCCTCTCTTCTTCAGGTTATTACTTGTACATCGAAGCTACCGGTCGGTTGGAAAACGACTCGGCAAGGATCATTTCTCCCATTTACAACGCATCGTACACGGACTCTGGCTGTTTCTCGTTCTGGTAACCAAAATTTGCAATTAAAGTCGTGTGAAATTTAATTGCAAAGTAAAAAGTTATTTCACCGACGCGACGCGCAACGAAAATATTCTGGGATACCGAGAAATCTGATTTTTTTTTATCGATTTTTAACATTAAACGTACGAAGCGGGGTCAAATGGCCCCTTTTCAAAATTTACTTTAAAATCGTACATTCGTTGCTATTTCTTTCGCTAATCTGACTCTTTGTAAATTCTTATATCATCTGATTATTCAATTTCTCGTTTTCCGTTCTTCTCTTGGCTTATTTTTTACTGAGAAAAATTCTTTGCAAAAATCCTTATGTGCCGCGATGGGTCATTTGACCCCTTATGGTAACATAGGTATATGTAAAATGCCGGTACGTTTAGTGTTAACGTTAGAACTATCCAGGTTTTTGGTACGTGCAAAATATATTCTACGTATAAATTACAATTTGAACAGTGATGATTAAAATAAACAGAACTGTGGAATCATCATCAGAGAGAAAAAGAAATATTAATTTTGACAAAAATTCCCGTAATTCTTTTTTGAGGAATTGTGAAAAAAGAAACTGGTAATTCCAGTGTTGAATACGACAGTCTTTAATTTGGTTAGTTATCTCGAATCATTGAACTAATTAAATACAACGGGATTCTAGTCGCCGACTGAAGTTTCACGTTCGCGAGGTGTGAAATTTATTACTTCAGAGATTTGATTATCACGTCGTCAAGCTTTTTTAATTCTTCAGAATCCTGGAATTTAATATTCCGTCCTGATGAGTAATTGCAATTAAAATGCAAATTGATTGCTCGCGACTGTAATCTACGCTATTATGAAAATGATGGGGAATCGAAGTTCTTCGCCGAGTCAAATTTTCTTTAGACAATTTCTATAGGCAGTGTTATTTTTCAATCGTCTCTCAATTCACTCTTTGTCAATGTGAAAGGAAACAAACGATGCTGAAATCATTTCGTAATTATTGAATCCTAATTAAAATGTGATAAAATCGTCGATGAAAGGAACGTCCATGCGAGAAAGATCGTTTTACATTCCATTATGTAAATATGTTTCGGCTTAATATTTCCTCGAATATTTATTTGATCTCTCTAATATCCTTAAATTGCTCTACAAACTCTAAAAAAATTCCATTTTATCAAAAGATAAATTAAACTTTGAGGAGCAACGTAGATGCATCGTAGAAATAAATTTCTTTTTCTGCAAATAAAAGACTAAAATAAATACACGAAGTACAGATAATTTTTTCAACGAATCATTTCTAAATCAGTTGATATTGTAACTTATGTAATTACGAGCTAATCGATCGAAGTTTATTAGAGAAGAATCTGTATCGTCAAATATCTGATATTATGCACTGAAACTGAATGTGTTCGTTGGAAGATGGTAGAGTGAAAATTATTTTACCGGATTTTCTCTCTCGACAATACTGTTATTTTTATTGGCTACGGCGATCTGACATCGACACGGTTAAAAATTAACGTCGTAGAAAATCGTGGCTTTCACGATTCAGATTTTTCAGTCGAATTATCAGTCGAGGCTATCTATCGGTTTTGTTAATAACTCCGCGACATTTAACATTCCAAGTTATTGTCGGTTGAAATTAAGTGGTCGCGCGAAATTTTATTCCAAATTTAATTAGAGCTTTGATTCGTATCATTCGTGTACTTCGATGAAATATATTATTTATTTCAACAAATGACAGGGACGTTTCAACGTCTCGAGTGAAATAATTCGTCCGACGACGAATGCTTCCGCCTCAAGTTTAAAAAAAAAAAAAAAAAAAAAAAATTGCTCGACTTTCTGGAACGAGGGTAGAAAGATAGTATTCTCAACGAGGTGTGAAGCCAACGAGGAAAAAAATTTCAGGTATCACATGTTCGGCACGAAGATAGGTGCTCTGAACGTGTACTTCAAGAAAGAGAACGATCTTCTGCCGCGGCTAATGTTCAACAAGGAGGGCAACCAAGGAAATCAATGGCTGCATGGTATTTTCAATCTACCCAAGGCTAAAAAGGGTTTCCAGGTGAAGGGGCTATAAGCGCGAATACATAAACTAACCGGCAATTTCATTTCACTTCATGTTTCTCTCCATTTTCTCGTTCTTCTCAGATCATAATCGAGGGCGTGCGAGGCAGCGGCTACGTGAGCAACATCGCCATTGACGACATAGCCATTTTCCAGGGTGACAAGTGTCGAGACGACACTAAAGCGGAGAACGAGGGGGTCACCGAGGGCGACGATGGTAATTTGTAGGAAATGGAATTCCCTTTTACGAGCGGAGGGAGAAAGAAAGAAAAAAAAAGAAAAAGAAAATAAAATAAAAAAAATAAAGAAAAGGAAGAAGTGCCCGGGCGCGTTATCTTTTAATTAAAACGCTGGGACAATAGCGCGGCGAAAATTAGGCTGGCGAGGAACGTGTGGCAAGTTGCCGAACATAATGAAATCGCATATCAACGGCTTGGCTTATTGTGAATACCGCTTGTATGTAGATAAATTGTTTCACAGCGCAAACAAGGCTTAATAATTCCGTCTAAGCGGAACACGTTTGCGCATTTGCGCGTTTGCACTTTGTGGCAATGCTGGAATTGTTGAATCGGGTCGCGTAGACTCGACGAGCGTCAGAGAATATTACCTGTGACGTTTGTTTCTTCTTTTCATGCTTGAAAAGTACATATATACATATATATTCGTTAAATTAGACTAAACCTCGTTTCGAATGCTATTTGATCGACGTCGGTTTCAAACAAATTACACACTTTCGCTATAGGTTGTAATTTTATAACGTATACGTAGTCGAATTACAACAATGAGAAATATATATAAAACAAGAAACAAATATTGGATACGAAATCTATCGATTTGTTACTCGTACAACAATTATTATCTAAGATGAAATTCTACGATCGATTCCCTTAGCGAAAGTTACTTTTGACAAAGGCAGAAAAGAGCTGAAATTTTCAGAGGAGCCTTTTAAAGTAGCCTACGTGATTTTTCGTTTCATTTCTTTTCTTCCCCCTCCCTCCTTTCGATGTAAGATTTATATCTCATTTGAAACGAATGCTTTCTAGATCAAATCGAACTGGTGAACGCGCAGCAAACTTGCCGTGGAAAATGTAAAAATAGTATGACATACAATTTTACAACTTTGATGCCACCCACGCCGACGGAAAGCTGCCTCTGCACCCTCGATTGCGAAGAACAGTCGCTCTGCTGTCCGGATTACGCGGAGTACTGCATTCTTGGTCAGTAGATCAACCACCGCGATTTCCAAACGCTCCATTATCTTCTTCGATATTCGATCGATATTCATTCGTAGGATTTAGCTTACTTCGCGATATATACGAGCGTACGTAATGCACACGATGTATAAAATAATAGGAGCCTTCAAAAATTGATTTTTAGATTTGTAAACGAAGTAAAAATTACCTAGGATAATAATAATTGGTATTAAAATTTATTTCATCAATTATTAGTTGAGCCGAAATTTTGCTTACTTGTACTGAGTCTGAGCACAGTGAGATTTATTAGCTGTCGAGAGTTGTGTATACCTAATATATTAAAACTGACGATTCGTCGTCAGAACAAATTTGGAAATCGTATTGGATATGAACTGCTGCCTCTATCTAAGACTTCGTGTCACTGGCTTCGAGTAGATTTAAAAAAAAAAAAAAAAGGAAATTCAACAAATTGCAAATCTAATTAAGTTTGTCCTTAACCTGAGCCTTTATTATATAATTCGCAGCGTACACCAGCGAGGCGAACGTGTCCGTGGAACAGTCGACAATGCCGAATCACGAGGGTGCAGTTTCAGTTCCAGCGACGAAGAAGAGCACGATGAGCGACATGGCGACGGTCAGGAGCGGTTTCTCGATAAATCCAAAGGACGATATCGATCCTGTCACGTTGAGGCCGTCCACCATCATTACCACGACCGTGCCAACAACGACCACAATCTCGACGACGACCAGGCGGAAAATCGAGAAACCAACGAGAAGCACCAAACGCACCACACAGCCGATCGTCACTGCGAAAACTATTCAGACGTCGGGGACGTTATTTGTTCGGCCCACCAGCACACCTGGCAGACACGCTCCGATGAACGAGAAACCTGGTAATACGAATTGTGTTGTATCACGTTCGATTGTGAAATTTCCTGACACCAGCGTCACGTGTTGAGAAACGCGCGTGTGGGCATTTGAATGGGACTTTCGGCAGTCGGAAGCGAATCGGGGGAATTGAGGAAGTTGGTGTTGCAACGAATGGTTGCGTTTCGGCTTTTCATTGTGTTTCAGCGGATAGGTAGGTTTCTCGCTGATGATTGGCTTGGCTCGCGTTTGTCTGGAATAATACCGGATACTCCTCATGGATTATTCCAGATATAATCGATTCAGCTCTGCGAATAATTGGACAACGTTCCAACTATTCCTGCTTTTGAGAAAAACTGGGGAAGTGCAAGAACTTTTTACTGATGACGCAAGATTCTTCGTGAACCAAGAAAACTAGGAGAATATGTATAAAAATGAGCAAGATTAATTTTAACCCTTTAAGCGTTTATACTCGTCGAGTATACTCGTCACGTGGAAAAAAACTTCGCTTTTGCTATTTATTGTAAAGTTTAAAAAAGATTATGTATATTTACAATTTTAGTACACTTTAGGATACTTCAAGGCAAAAAAAAAAAAAAAAATAAAACCAAAAAAATTAAAAATTTTNAGTGCACATTCTCAAAATGAAACGAAACGCTTCAGGGGTTAAATAGCAAATCTGTTCAAACTTTTAAAGAGATTCTCGAGGAGGTCGAGAGAGCAGGGAACAAGCACCCGTTCCGATTAAGCCGGGATCGAACCGTGCCTTAACAAAAACTTGCCTTAAACCAAAGTCTCAGAATCTTTTTTCAGAGGGTCGATAAGATCTTCTGGTGAAAAATGTGGACGACGAGGAAAAGAAAACGAGCGTTCTTTCCCCGCAGATTCGAACGAGAGGAGGCAAGACCCGGAGAAGATATCCCGAGGCTCGAGGTTCAGCTTGTCGGGAATTATCGCCGCGGTGGTCGGGATCCTGACGGGGGTGTCCATCTCGCTAATGCTCCTGGTTATCATCGTGAGACGAAGAAAAACGTACAAACGCGGGACGAACAGATCGGCGCTCTCGGAAGATAGCGACGTTCGATTTTTAACGTCCGACGAGATCTTGGACTTCACGTTAGCCAGGCCCAGTGACAACGACGAGACGTAAGAAACTTCTTCATTTTAAACAAAGTTCCTCTATTACGATAAATAAATATAATAAATAAAGGTCGCAGTGGCTCGTGATTGTACGTATCTTTGGATCTGTGGAAACGCTGAACTATTAATTGAAACTATTAATTAAAATTAATGAGGCATTTAAACGAGGAATTCGTTACCGTGTTACTTAACGAGAACGTTCAAACAAATGAACGTTGATACGTAATCAACTGCCGCGGTGGTTAATTATTTTATAGAACCATTAGCCTTTACTGCACGTGTGCCATTTGTGGACGGGATGGTTTGAAGACCGTAAAAACGCTCTGCAGTCGCTACCGAGTCGCTGTAACGATAGTTTCCAAATGCGAAATTAACTCTTAAAAGCCGTCTAAACCGCGTCGATTTCAAATTTGCTCTTATTACCGAATCTCTCTCGTCAAAATGATGTAACACAGGTTAGGTTTTAAATTATTCTCCGACCATGGAAATTGTCATTGTAAATGTATCCTCAATATCAATTCGATAGTCTCGTTATTCGAATCGTCCGAACACATGCTTGTTACATCTGCGCCTTTTCTTATTCACATTCAACAGCAATTTAATATTGTTACCGTTTTCATTTTCGAAATCTGATAATGTTTACTTGGCTTCTGTGTCTTCATTGTAAGTTTCTTCTTCATCGAACGTAGTATCTGCGTCACCGACTGTCTTCTTCAACTTTCTCTACAAAAATCTGAAGATAATGGCAAGCTGTTGGACGCCAACTGTTGTGCGATCGACTCGACTCTTTTTATCGTTTGCAGATTATCATTCGTCAAAAGACACACGCGTGTCTTTCGGCTTCGTTGTAGCTGTTTTTGCCGTTTCAAACAGCGTGGAAATGATAATTAGAGTCCTCTCGATCAACTTGAAAAACCTACGATCTCATTCCGGTGAAACCAGTGAAACCGCCAATTTCGTTTTAATCGCAGAGGTACTGATCAACCAATTTTCATCGATCTACCATCGCCGTTCATCCCAGAGTATGTACAGAGGGACGTGTATTCAGCACGAGTGAACGTATACAGAGTGATTTAAAAATACAGCGTGATTGCCACGTCGGTCTCCCATTGATCCCGCCCCTAAGCGCCGGGGCTAACGCTACCCTCTATTTTTACGAACTCACACGCTCGCCCTTTCGTCCGATGGCTGAACGCCAGAGAACACCGAATTTAACCTGGCCGTAGGGGCGGAACGACAGGTCGCCGGACGCTGTAATTAAGCGTCAGATAACGAAACGACACGCGGGGGGTGGCTTCCCATAGCCGCGAATGCGACCCCTCGACTCGACTCCACTCGGTTGCCTCTCGTAGCTTATTCATCTAGTCGCCGTTATTTATCGATTCGTCGAAGGATCGCGTTGCGTCGTTTTTTAAGACAATTGGCATAACAGCCAGTTCGTAACAGTTGCTCCACTCTTGGTTCACTGCTCGAAAAAGTCGAACGATAAGGTGGCTCTCGGGCGTTTGTTTCCGTGGAACAAACCGTAATTAACGATTAACACGTTCCGTGCCATGTGTACCTCCGGTGGTACACGTTAAACTTGATCTTCAGGCCACGTGCACCACCATATTTCTAATAATATTACCACAAGTGGTACACGATGTGATAGCTACTCTGAACAAGAGAACTACTTATCGATTGATGATGTAATGAAAGATTGTGTGATGATATATCAACTTTTAGTCAAAACATCAAATGGCCTGAACGACAAGTCAGGCAAAAACGTGTTAACTTATCTCTCTTCCCTCTCGCGTATCGTCGTTACGTTAATACCGCGAGCTTTCGATACCATTTATTTTTCGTTCGTGTTGCCCTTGCAACTACTCTATATTTCTCAATTTTTCTCTTTTTTCTTCTTTTTTATTTCCTCCCCCCCCTCCCCGCAGAAAATAGTAATCTTCCCTTTTCGTCTCAATAAATTGAATTGTACAGCAAACTGATATAATAGTAAAAAGTTTCTACGACAGCAAGATGGAGCAGATGGTGGGCGAAAGTGTATTTTTTAATAAATTTCCACAGAGGGGAAAGAGATGGTTCGAGAAGTTTCGGCCAGTCCGTCTTGAATTTTCCCGCTCGCGGTGGCTCCTGTTTTTCTGTTGTTACACGTTTCTCGTGTTACGGATCCTTTATGAAATTTCGCGAACTGTGCTCGACACTGTCACGTCAGAGCGCTGCATTTTGCAGGATCAAAGAATCCCGGGAAACTTGAGAAATTCAATTCCACCATTTTCATTCCCGCTCCTGCCGCGAAGAATTACCGAATTCTACATCCTACGCGTCTCAGTTTCTTGCCGCTCAGTTTATAATCAGTCTGAGATGCTTTAAAGTTTATGAATTATCCTCTCGTTTCAAAGACTTTGAAACTTTTCGTCAACCACCGAGAGTTTCGCAATACTTTTACAATTCATTCAGAATATTTTTCACAATACTTGTCCGCCTCGTTCGACATTTGCGAGACAACACAAGCCGAGGGATTCTGAGTAAAAGGATCTGAAAATTTAAAAAAAAAGTTCGAAAATAGTTCCAGAGAAACACAGTCGATAAAACAGATAAAACTCGGCGCACCACGTTAAACGAAAGATTTTCATCCAGCGTGCGTTATATAAATCAGGGTGGGGTAAAGCTTCTGTCTTTTCCAACCCTATAAGAATGTGTATCTTGCCTGCGAATCGAGCACAACGGTCTTCCCCCCGGACACGGCGAAGATTAGATCTTCTGATTCGAAGGAGTAGTCGGCGTAATGCGGCGTTAAATATATTGAATTCGATGCACGCCGGTGCGCGGAACTCGGCGAACAACAGCAAGGCTAAGTGAATTCCCTCGTAACGTCGCCATTTGCATTCACCGGCGAACTAAATTCTCATTGTATCTCTCCCCGAAGTGTTATCGTGCCTTTCCACCATCGCCTATCCACTATTGTTACGGTTTTCGCGAAACAGCAGAAATGTTTCGGGAAAATTCGCGAGCTGGCCGAACGATCGGTATCGTTACAATTCGTATTGTAAGTCAGAGACTTCAAGTTGACAGGTTCTTCTCGTTCGAGCTTGTGTTCGAACCTTTGTAAAAATTAGTAAAATTTATTATATTGTTTATATCGTGGGAAAATTACAAAGAAGTATATCCGTCACGGTGGAATTTTTATATTACTTTAAAAGAAAGCGTGTCGCGTTTAGGAACGCAAAGAACTTTTGAATTCTCGTGGAATATCTTGGAATTTGTATCTGTAGCGAATGTTTCGTAACAAGTCAAGTTAGAAATCCACAATATTTGCTAGAAATATATATTAGGGCACATTTTTAATATCACAACAGCACGAGTTGTCTGAGAAATTTTTGTTTCTATATTTCGTAAGTTCGATTCCGTTTGGAACTTCTGCTTCTCAAGAAGTAATTATTTATCGGCATTTGCGACGTGAGAACATTTTTCGGGAAAGTTACGTGTTTGAAAGCATTGCTCAACTTTCTCTGATCGACATTTCTTTCCCGAAGGGAGGAATTTCAAGCGACTCGAAGACAAGAACAATTTGCGAAATGAAACGCGCTAACAAAATCTTCTCGTTAGCTCCACTTGAATTATTTCCTGCCAAGAATCGTGCTAATTTTACGACGGAGGAACTAGCTGCATTAAAAAGAAAAAAAAAAAAAAAAAAAAAAAAAAAAAAAAANTGCGTGATGAATCTTTTTTCTTTTTTTTTTTTATCAAATGCACGATAAATTGCTATTAAAGCATGTCGTTAAATATATACCGCGACGCTCGTTAAAAGTTGCTTCTATAAAAAGCGCCCCATTAAAAAAAAACCGTTTCATTCAAGTATCTCAAAGCCTCCCTCTTCTAAAAAAAATACCGTCGCTAACAACTTCGGTGGAAGTTTTATTTAATAGAAATTATTATTAGCATATCTGCCGATGTATCTGACTTATACTTCAGCTCGAACCAATTTAATCTCACGGTACAACAACGCTTGTTTAAGCCCTCTAATCATAATCTAACCGTTACTTATCGTTGTAATTATAGACTTTTGTAATCGTTTCGTTCTTCATACCACCGTGCGCCGCGTGTCGGTGGAGGAATAAATAATCATCAAAATTCTTGGAAATTTGCAAATTAATCAGCAGAAATGAACGTGCAAATTATAGGATAATAAATCAATCGCGGCAGACCGAATTAATTGTGACTATCAAAGTTCCAGGAATTTCGCGGAGCGAAACAGCTGCAACGATCAACGAGATTGCAGGAATTAATTCACAAAGTTGCCCATTCATAAATTCCTGATAAATGTATCCCGAAACTGATCGTCACGGAACACAGTGAAATTCCGAAAAATTTTGCGAGAATGTCGGTGTTCCGAAAATTGCAGAAGTTTACTCCTCGAATCAAGTGCGCGTCAAAATTGCCAAAGTTGCTCGAAGGAGAAAGAAACTTTTTCTTCTTTCTTCTACGTATAAATGTTAGATGTATCGATTCGATCAATCATCGGGGAACTCGTCGAGAAGCGTACTCGGTCTCGATATCTTGTGATCACCGAAAATCTCTCGCGAGGAACGAGAAGTTGGATGGAAACGAGAAAGTTGCCGGTCGAAGTTTCCGAGCTGTTTAAGACCGGGCAGCCGGGCTGATCGATAGCCCGCTTAAAATAGCGTCGTGATATTAAAATTAAAATTTCCACCGGTTCAACCCCTAAATTTAGGATCGCGTTTAGGGGCGTCCCGTGTACTACGAGCATGTCGGCCGATAAACACGCGGTTTTATCGCGGCCGCTCTTGTTCCTTAATCTTGATCGAGTGGCCGCCGAAAACGAACGTGTACGCTCGCCGAACCGGCCAATCGGCAGCCGCCTTTATAATCAGTTAACAATAAATCCGAAACCGGGGAACTCGCATGTCGTAAAACACGCGGAAAAACGAGATACCAACGAGTTCCACCGAGTCTCAGCCTTGAATCTTGATTCTGTCCTCTTTTTTCTTCTTTCTCGAAATGAAGCTCGCTCTGTCTCCATCATCGAATCAACGAATCGTCAATCGAATCGTGCTGCATTTCAGTGATACTGTTGTTTAATTTAAATTCAATTTAATCAGATTTGTTAATCTCCATTCCGATTCTTCGACGAACGTATCTTCACTCTGTTAAAGTGATGTCCTTCGAGGGAATTCAATTCGTTCGTTTGTTCGTTAAATGTTATCGACTTGCTCATCGGCAAACAAGCACACACTCGTGGAAGTAATTTTGTTACGAGTTTTTGTTACGATAACAAAAGCAATCGCCTGGCTGGCTGTTGGGATTATTTGCAATCGATGTGTCGGTCCGCTCGGTTCTCGCGCGTACGTGTACGCGAATTCTGATCGGTCGGGTACAAACCAACAAGTCGGCAAAATTGCAAGCTGCCAGAACTTGTTTTGAAAAGTTGACGATAACCAGGGGAAGTTTGGTGTATCGGAGAATTGCCAGGCGTTGGGAACTTGTCAAAAATTCCACGTAGCTGGATCCACGTAGCGAAATGTCAAAACCTCGCGCGCTGTCGCGAGAGATTGCGTGAGACGTTGTAGATTCCCCCTTCGCCAGTTTTCCTCGAGGAAAATTCGAAAAAAGAAAGAGAAAGAGAGAAAGAGAGAAATTACATCGATCGCGTTGCGCTCGATTGAAACTTTCGATTTAATCCGATTCGACCGTCTCATTACGAGGAGAAGGCAAACAAATCGAGACTATCTTTTCAGATCGAGTCGAAACGAACGTTGAAAATGTGCAAACTTTGCCGTGAAATTTTTCAACTACCGACTGCATGAAAATTGGAATGAAAAAGAAGAAGAAGAA
>NIPQ01091980.1:7168-29840 GCA_002806875.1 Lepidotrigona ventralis hoosana
CCGTTTTTTTTTTTTTTTTTTTTGTTTTTTTTTTTTTTTTTTTTGTTTTTATCGTTCGTCTGGGCGAATAACGTGATCTGATTCTCTTAAAACTCTCGTTTTTGTTTTTTAGTGATTAAGTAGTGAATCTGATTTCCCTTCTTTTCCTTTCTTTCTCAATCTGTGTAGGTGGCAGGGAAACAATTTTGCCGGAAGTCGTTGAACAAATGGAATTCGATTATTTGTCGTAGCAGAGTCTCGAGATTTTCTGAAATATCGTACAGAATTTTCAAAATATGAAAAATTATATTAGGAAACTTGAGATTGTAATAAATATTAATACATGTTTATTTATTAATATTTATGTCGATGTGACGTATTAGATGAGTATATGCAAGATATATTGGCAAATAAATTATTAATAAATATTAAGAAAAGAGAAGATTCGTTTCTCAGTACGCGATGAACTAAAAATTAATTCTTTTGGATTCGATGAATCTTAAATGTCACGAGAGATCACTCAACTCAACGATCCTTCTAAATATCAAACACTTCCGACAATTATTGCACAAATATTGTATACTTTCGAAATGTTGTACAGATTATACTCAAAGGATTTTCTCGATGGATTCACAATTTTCGCGGCGAGAAATCTATGAAAAATCTTTTGAATCTGAGGCTGATCTTCGATCCCCGGCCTCTATCGGATCAAGTATCCATCTTCACTCTTATCCGATCAAACCCGCGTCCCCGTAAATCCGAACCCGCGCTTTTTGATCTTTGATCAAAAAGCGCGGCCGGACGACAAAAGCCTAGAAGAGAGAGAGAGAGAGAGAGAGAGAGAAAGAAAGCCAGGCACCAGGGGAAAACAAAGTGGCCGAAGCGAGGCAAACAACGTCCACTTACACGCTGCGTCGCGCGAATAACAAAGCGCATCGATCAACCCCTCCCACCCCTATCGTAGAAACTAGGCCAGACATGGAAACAACAAGCTTCAAGCTAAAGATACACGATAAAAAGGTTGGTCCGCCTTGCGCCGATATTATCCGTCGCGAAGCTGAGAGACGCGACATCGTACAAAGCTCTAGATAGATCGTGCGATCGATGGACAGCAATTTCGAACAGAATGTTGGAAAAATAAAAAAAAAATTGTTTAAATAATAATAATAATGATGTGATTTTCGTTGAAATTCATTCTATCAAGTGAAATTATCTCCCGTTTCTTCAACATCAAACGTGTTGCCTCATACCGAATATTGAAGATTCATGCCGTTAGACTACTGAACAACGTATCAAATTATAATCGTTGATCATTTGTTTGACTAAAAATCAGAAGTAGAATTAGTTCGAATTTAGAGAGTGTTTGATCGATCGATTCGTTATCTTTGAAATATATTGTTTGTACACCTCGGGACAAAGAATGATACTTGCAAGCGATACTTTCTGAGCAACGAATGAAACAACATTGACGAGACAAAATTCGACGGTATATATATCATTCGATTCGCGCTGCTTTCGAAATGTATTATTTAAAAAGAAAATAATATTCGAAATATATTATTTAGACGTCTCTCTTAGAATAAGAAATCGGTCATTATTCTGTCGATTTTTCTCGAACACGGGGCCAGAGATACCTTTGGGTAGCTAATAAAATATTAGATCAAATAATATATTATTCAATCCATTATTTTCATTATTTGCACGGCGCTCGAGTCTGCAAGAACGGAGAAAAGGAAAAGAATCACGTAGAACTCCCCCGGAGAGGGAGAAACCGGGGGATAAAAGTTGCCGAGAGAGAGAGAGAGAGAGGAGTCAGCCTGAATATCTAGAATTTCTAAAAGAACTTTTCCATGAATACACGCCGTGCATGAGCACTCTCCGACGACGAGGGGAGGGGCGTACGAAATAGCATGGTTACCTGGAGGATCGGCAACCGGAAGAGAAAGGAGAAAGGGGCCGCTGACGAGGGCGAGAGACAGACCAGCGGACGGGGGAATAAATTTGAAACTTAGCGATACAAAAGAGAGTGTGCTTGGACACTCGCACTTTGCGAATCACGGTCTTCCCAACCGGTTTCTCTCTCTCTTTTTTTTCTTTTTCTCCTCTCCTTTTCCCGCTGTAAAAATTGCGGCCAGACTCCGACTGTTGTACCAGTACTGTTTCGTTCTGGTACAGTACAGCGGCTCGAATTTAAATATCGAAGTGAATCTTCGAACGTGTGGAAATGTCCGCCAGTTTGCAAACGTAAATCGAGAGAAATTTTCACTCGACGACAAATCGAATGATAAATGGACAAATTCAATTGAAATGAATAAATCAATTTCTCTAGGTTAAATGTTATCGCTAGGTTGAAAGGATAACCAGTTTGTTGTTAGTTAGATCTAGTGTAACAGATTTGCAACAGTAAGTACTAATTGATTTTTAGAGATTTAAAGAGATTTGTTGCGTCAGAAATTTTCTTTCCTATTCATTGCACTTTTATTACTGAATAGTTCTAGCAACGAGTAGAATTCGTTCAATTTTCTCAAAAACAAAGTCTCAAATGACAACAATTCTTCTCCCGCAATTCTCTAGACGGCATTTTTAAATTAATTGTCGCAATATAGAGTACAATTCAAGCGAGTCTCTTTAATTTAATCTTAACACACGTGGTTGATAAATATTGACGAAAAGAATATAAATAAATATAATAATTCGATGGCTGAAGAGTTTGTGAGAGTGTGATTCTGAAAAATGTCTGTTTCTCATCGTGTTGAAGCCTTGTCATCACGAGGCATCAGTTATTCATTCAAAATTGAATACAAAGGTTGAAAATACGGAAGAGAAGTGAATTAAAGTTTCACGTAAGTGTAAGTGAAAAAGTGCGACAAGTCGGAAAAATAAATTGTTCGTCTTCTGAGAAATATTGACACTCGATCCCCTCCCTCGTGAAACCTTCAGCACGACAGAAATTCACAAGAACTATTCGAGCGTTTGATAAAATCGCAGCAATCGCGTCGAATTATTTACGAACGTCTCTCCCCTCCCTTCGCCGAAGCGTCGACGTCGAGTTTCGCGGAACAATCACTCGGTCTCGAAGAACTCGAAGCCGACTTCTCGAAGAAGAGTCGAAAAGTCCGCCAGAGCCGTGGACGACGAACGGGCGAGGAGATCGGGACGGTCGGAAATTGCGCGACGCAGCTCGATCGGAAGTTGTTCGGCCGACATTGGCGGAGTGGCTCTTTCTCTCTCTCTCTCTCTCTCCCTCTGATACTAGTCCAGCTTAACAGCAGACGCTAGACTATTTTCTCTGCTTGCTCCGTGGATCCCGGTCGCGGTGGTTCGGATGACGTGGCCGGTTATGTAAATGTCTCGAGGGAAATGAAAATCGAGATGAAACGAGAGTGGGGTGAGGGTAGAACAGCAATCGAGCGAGCCGTCATTGCCAGACTCTTCATGGCCGCGGCGTGTCGCGTTCAACTTCTTCGATTACTCATCCGCGTATTCCCGCGGTCTTGGTTTTCATAGCCAACCGGGCAACGAAAAACGACCCACGACGGTGAAGTAGATGGAGAGAAAAAAAGAGAAGAACGAAAGAGAAAGAGAGGGGAGACGAGAAGGAAGTGATAATAGACGGAGGGTGGGCTCGAGTCGTTGAGAAACCCGTGGAAAATCAATTATCGACCCGGTGCAAAAGGCTGGAAAATTCAATAGAGGCTTGGATATATAGCCTTTCGTTCTGCTTCCAGCCACCGAAACACTGTTATCGGTAGCGAACAGAGGCCCCGCGTGGAGAACTACCAACGAGATACCGAGGCGATGGATCGACTGGTCGATAAAGTGCCGAGCAAACGCGTCGCGTGTCATAAGTGCGCTCTGAAATATCTTACTGCGACGAGACGAATCATCTAGTTCATCAAGCGATTCTCCATGAAACGGAATTACATGTATGTTTTTCGTAGATTTTTTTTGCAATATTTAAATCGTAATAATTACTATAATATACAACGTATAATTGGAATGTACAAATATATTAATAATTAGAATTATATGATATTTAGGAATATAGAAATATATAATAATACATTTGTTAAAATATATACGAATATATATTTAACACATAAATATTGTAACTTATATATTATATTACAACCGAATTCATGGACAATTTAAGAGAGAAGGTGCTAAAAATTTTTTTTTTTTTTTTTTTTGCTCGAGACTTAGTAACAAAAGTTAGTAAGCAATTGACAATGGATTTGAGAAACTCCTCGAATTATTTGACTTCTGAATTAGACGATAGACGATCGTTTTAGTAATTTTGCAAGACGTTCATTGTTCGTTGAACGCAAGTTTCACGTATTCGATTCTCTATAGGCGTTCGCACTGGCTTTGGGACGTATTCTGGTATTAAGACAGTTTTTCACGATCAATCACCGCGTCGACAGAAATGAAACTTTAACCATGATGCATTAGTGAGAAAGGCCGGTGTTTCGTACCGGCAGTAGTGAGGCAGCGTGATTAACGAGACAATCGAGCGGCGCAGTGACGGAATGCGAGCTCTAACATGATGGAATCCCCAAGATTTAATAACAGAACGCACTACTCCTTGCGTAGAATTCGTAATCAACCGATATTCCTGATAGAAACAAAAAGAAAAAGAAGAAGAAGAAACAATTGAAAATAATAACCACAAACACGGAAATAAATATGATGATAAATTTAATCGGAGTAAGCAGTGAATGTGTTCGGTTTAATTCAAAGAGAGGCATGAAATTAAGGCACAATGGTTGGAAAAAGAAATGACAAGACACACGGTGACTGGGCCCCGCAATAATGGAAATTTTCTCGCGATTTCCGGGCGATTTATTATCTCTCTCGAAATTCCGAGGATTAACATGAAAATGAGGTGTACCTACGATGGCGGTCGTTCGAAATGGACTGCGCCCTTTCGCGTTAGACGCGTCGAATGGCTCTGTGTGTCTTTCTGCGTGTGGAACTTTGAATACACGTCAGAGTGATTTACGCGACACAACCGAAAATTATGCGCAACCGGCGCGGCATATTCCAGCAGGGCGTTTAATATTGCATCCAAAGCGGGCCAACAGAGAGGAGAAACAAAAACCCGCGCGGGAAACAGGAATTACACGGTGTTTCCTGGTGAATTTGTAAAATTCGTTTTGCGGCCGGGTAATTCGCGGTGAATCAACGCAGCTTCGTCATTGGTTAGCTTAATACGTCCCAAAGGACGTACGTTAAGTGCTGGCGGAGATGCAGAAATTCAATTGCATTTCTGTGCACGTTGAAAGAACCGAATGATACGGATGTTCGTAAGAATCACAGACGATCGTTTCGAATTGTGAAAAATTATTAAATTAATATCTAACGGTCTTAGGTCACTTTGAATATGTGCCTCTTTATTCGCGCAAGAGAATGAAATTTGGAGCAGGCTTTCTATTCAAAAAGAAAAAAAAAATAAAAAGAGAGAAGCTAAGAAAAAAATATTTCTGAATATTTGTCGTACGCGACAGAAGCCAAATCATTCAAAGAAAAATCAAAGAGTGTCCTAACCTCAAAAAAAAAAATAATTCGGTGTGTGATCTAATCTAAAAGAAAAATTCGAAAAGAGTGACCGAATCGATGGGGAAACAAGTCAGATCACTGTGAATGGAAATGAAATAAGAAAGAGCCGTCGATATATTAATTGAAACGAATATTGTAATCCAACTTTCGAGCACGCGGCAAAGTTTCAGGTGAAATCGTTTCAGGTTAATTGGTTGAAACGTGGTAATTCAAGGCTTCCGGGGAAGCACTTGTTTACCGCAACTCGATTTACCGAGATTGCAAGAGGCCTTGGAAAGCACCGGAGAACTTAATCTCCTAACGCGAGAGACGGGCCCACTGTTCGATAACAATGTTTCGTTTCGCTATTGTTGCTTGCAATTTCTTCTGTGCGCTCGCCGGACAAGGCGAAACAGCCTTTTCATATAATTAAATTCTCATCCGGTTCGTAGACTAGACACTTTCCAACGTTTTGTTCGCGGTCTCGAATGACATTTCCCCTCCACTCTCGACGAATAACACGGCCATTTGTATTTCAATTGTTTCCAGGAATATTTCATCTTTTTCCGATATCGACATCGAAAGATGATCGAATGAAAACTGCCTTTACTTGATAATTTTAAATAGAATGATCACAGAGTTGCCAATTGAGACACGCTTGCTCCCGAGTCGAAATTACTTTCGTGCGTTCATTCGTAATTTTATATATATATATATATATATATATATATATATACATATATATAATTATATATATATATATATTCTGTGGAAATGAACGATATCGATTAATCCGTTGAGATATTTGTTATCGTTCATTGTGAAGTTCGAAATAAATAGGATTCTAGATTGCATTTTCGAAAACGAATGGAGCTATCGCTCTCATTCATTAATTATAGCCTTTCAATATCGATGAAATAATATTGGAAATTGTTTTCGCGTATTGGTCAGAGAATTTTTGTTGAAATATCGACAGAATAATATTCAAAATTCATCTTCGTGTATTATCTTCGAAAAAGCGAATTCAATTATTGTTCTCACTTGTTAATTGCAGGATCTCAATGCAACATTTGATAAAATTTTCCGTACATTAGCTGTAAAATGTCAACGAAAAGTATTCAAAATTTCTATCGTACTCTTGCAATTAATATACAAGTGTTTAATCATAAATCACGCTTGCAGTCAAAAAATTACTCACAACTGCACGATATCTTCAGGGATGAATCGTAGGAACGTGGCTGCTAATCAAGATGCCCACGTTGCATTATTGTATTTAGAGAAGAGAATGGACATTGTTTTAACGGCACACTCGCTGTGACCATTCGTTACACTGCATTACGTACGTTATATTTTCCCATTGTTCCAGTGTTTCCTCTGGACTGCGTCCAATTTTCTGCAAGGGCCATCTGTCCTTTCTCCTCCACTCTCTCGCCTCCTTTTCCCTGTTACTCATATTAAACCCCAATATCCAGGGAACCGTGCAAGAAACCTAGACGACCCCTTCTTCAGTGACCGAGAAACCAGTTTTGGTTTCAAGACAATGTAACGTGGTATTGCTAATGGAGACTCTTGCTCAAGGGTTCTGTAATACTCGAGGCTAACGACGTCAGAAAATACAAACAGGATTATCACTTAACGATCGTCAATGAATTTCGTGTTTCACGGTACTCCTTCACGCGCAGCGATCAATTAGAATAAATATATCATATATCATATATCATATATCATATATCATATATCATATATCATATATCATATATCATATATCATATATCATATATCATATATCATATATCATATATCATATATCATATAATATATTAAATACCAGAGCAATGGATATTGCATTGATAAATTTACTGCAGCAATATTTACTGTGTATTGATTGTAATAAATTTTTCACTTTATAATTCTTCTTCTACTTTCATCATTTTCAATGCTTTGTAGCATTCGTTCTAGTTTCTTATTCCGTTTCCAATGCGTTCGTTAACGAACACTCGTGTGACGTGGCTAAATTTTAATCAAGCATCGCATGACAGTAACGAGCATAACTTAATTGCTTGTATGTAACGAATTATTGCTAATATTATTAACAATAAATCGAGTGTTTGACGTCGAACGGAATAAAAGAATAAGTGAAAGAATGTTCAAAATGTTCATTCCAATGACTTTTGAGATAATTTTGCATTTAAGGATTAAACCGATGTAACGAAAATTAATAAACGGCAAGGATTAAGTAGAAACGTTTGTAATAGATGAATAACGATACCATTTAATACGTGGACGGAGACCGTGGTGGCTGCCGCGACATCCGCCAAAGCACAACTGTAATTCCCGCTGTCTTTTTTATTGGCGTTGGCAATGTAGAGCCTGGATATCGCGCCGCTGGTGCCCATGTCCGTCTTCACGCTGGAACAAAAAGAAAAAAAGAACGATCTCTTGATGAATCAAATGAAAATTCCTTTGCGTTTGTTGGGCGCAGCTTTTCACACAGAAAAAATCATCACCGACGGAGAGTTCTCCTTTGAGTAGAAAGAGATAGATAGATAGAGAGAGAGAGAGAGAAAGAGAGAGAGAGTAAGAAGGCGGTGACATGCGAGAAAGGAAACGGAAGAAAACGGAAAGACGGCGGGGATCGAGGTTGAAGAATGGCGAGAGCTGGATGGATTGTTACTCTACTGACGCTGGGTCAACGACCCAACGGCAGTTGAATCGTCGTAGAATAAGTTTAATCTCCGCTCGTCGGTTCTCGAAGCTTCGAAACTTTGACTAGATTTTCGTCGCTGATATCCTGCGCCTCTGACGTTTGAAAGAGGAAGGAACGATATTGGGGACGAGAATTTCGGATTTATCCCCTCGGATGCTCGAAATTCTCAACGGTCTAGAAGATCTTGTGTCGAAGGTGTATGAAAAAATTAAGAATCATCTTTAGACGTATCACATATTTATATCTATCAATATTTTCTATATATTTATATATTATTTGTATTGATATAAATATATAAATATATCACATAATGATAAATATATGATATAAATATATGATATTATGATAAATATGTGATATAAATATATGATATAATGATAAGTATATGATATAAATATATGATATAAATATATAAATATATAGAAGATTGATATACTGTATACTATATTATAACATTATACGTTAAATAATAAGTAATTATATTGATCATTTCCATCAATATTCTTAGTATATTTATATACTGTTATCACGTATTATAAATGTATCAAAATTATTATACTTATTATTCTTGATATATTTACGTGTTAACAGTTTCATCCAAATTTTTATAATATGCAGTATCATATATATATCGATATATTCATTGTAGTATGTCATGTTCTTAGAACTTATAACAAGTAAACCAATTATTATTATTTATTATTGACTATAAGATTATCAATACTTAGAAGTTAAACACTCAGAGGGTTAATATCATTTTTTAACCGTGAATATATTCGTGATTTCATTTATATATTGCTTATCAGTACATCATTATATCAATTATCAGCGGTGCCAAATATTTTTAAATGGAATAAAGAAATTCCAAAGATTCGTGTAATATTTGTTCACCATTAAATCTTTCACAAATTGAAGAAATTAGAGTATTTGTTATACATCGTGATAAACTACTGCTTAAACCTTAATTTGAGTGTTAATTGTTTGTTCAGAATGTCGAGTAGATATTTTTCACTTATAATATTCCAAAGAAATTCTGTACTTTCAATACACCTGCAATATTTGGTTCAATTCGCGAATTATTGAATTATCTAAATTTTTTACTCAACTAGGCACTCTACACACGTAGAATATTAAATTATTTAAAGACTCCGACTGTCTTGCCATGATTTATTTATTAATTACCACACTGACTGTTCAAATTAATTTGCTTTGAGTTTTAAATCGCTCAGCGTCGAGAAACGATGCTTGAAAAATAAAACGATCCACGAATCCAACGCTTATATACGTAATAACTCAGCGTACTATCATATTTATAGTTTCGCGTCTGGCCCAACAAATCCCCTATAATGGAACAACGCTGTTGGAACAAGAATCGTCGAAACGATATAGCGTTCCACGTTTAATCGAACTCTCTGTAAACTTTTTATTCGGCATTTATGAATTCGTTCGTATATATCGGCGCGAGGGAGGAAATGTCATTTTGTCGGGATTCAATTGATTTCGTCGCGGAAATACAGTTACTTTGCTCTCGTCAGCGGTGGAGAATTTTTTCGAGCGGGGAGAACAAAAAAAAAAAAAAAAAAAAAAAAAAAAAAAAAAAATAAAAGCGANATGAATCCTAAATTCATAGAAAATATAATCCTATATAGTTGAGGAATAATTTAAATAAATTTTGAATTGTAACTGTGCAGAAAAATTAATAACTGTTGAATTACGAGAACCACTAAGAATTCCCAGAAAATCTATATATACTCAAGAAATTGATGTTTAATATATGTTGAAAATTCCAGAGATTCTTAAAGGATAACTGCTCGAAATGACTGGTCTGGTAATTACTCGAAAGAAAATTATCAGATTGTTAAATTGGAAAATTCTCAAAAAGTTGCCAGAAATTCTCCAGAGAAAGATCGATGTCCAAGAAATAATTATTAAATCACTAGAAAGGAAATAGATCTGGTAATTACTCGAAAGAAAATTATCAGATTGTTAAATTGGAAAATTCTCAAAAAGTTGCCAGAAATTCTCCAGAGAAAGATCGATGTCCAAGAAATAATTATTAAATCACTAGAAAGGAAATAGTCCGGAAAATACTTGGAAAATGTCCAGCGATTACCTGGAAGATTAATTAATCGTCGATCCATCGAAATCGCCAAAGAGATTCGGCAAGAGAAAAAAAAAGCAAAGCAAACAAACCGAATATATATATATATATACAGACATCGAAATTTGAACGAAAGCCGAGTCCTCGAGGTATGTGAAACACGTACGTGTGTGAAACTATCCGCCATGAGAGATATCCAAAGGAAGGAACGTGCATCGATAACACTTGTTGTAACCCGCCGACCAAATAATCCGCGCCATTGTACGCATAATTCCCCGGGTAGAAATTTCTGATTTCCCGGCAGGAGTAACAATCAACCATTTCCCGGGCTCGTTAGCGAAATACTTGTAAAACCGTGTGATATTTGTACGCTCGCCCCGGAGAATTACATGCTAATTCCGTTATTAAAACTCTCGGCCAGGAGAGCCTCGCGTTCGAATCGAGTTTCCGCGTAGAATAATGACCGAACACTATACTTCTACTCTGTCTATGAACTGTTAACGCGTACAATGGGAACCATCGTCGTCGCTCGGCGATAAGTTTCGAAATTAATTTCGCAGGAAATCGTTCTTGGCCGAAGGAACGGTCTCGCTGTTAATTACGTTGTCCCGTGGATTGTTGCAATTACTGTGATAACTCGAGTTTGGCTGTAGAAGAAGCAGAGATTCAGTCAAATTTAATTTCATTAATTAATTCGTGTTGAACTTTGCGCTCTCTCGACTCGCGATAACGCGGCTTGAGCAGAACGATGCAGAGAATTATAGAAAATGTATCTCGCTGGACGATAGATTTTCCAATAAATTTTTCAATGGGATCCAGGTTTCGTAGTAAATTACCGGGCTGCATGAACAATCGTGAGTTTCAAAGTATTAAAAGAATTTGAAGGATTTAAAAGAATTTCAAAGTGTCGAAGATACTTGCACTCGTGGCAACGAGAAGAGAAGAGAAGAGAAGAGAAGAGAAGAGAGGAGAACGCTCTTGTAAGAATGCAAGAATGAAGGAGAAGATCGATCACAACCTATCGTGCGTTCCGAACGTAATAAAAGTTCAATTAGAGAACCGCAAGTGCTCGAATAAACAGGGGAAATAAAATTACGCTGGCCGTGGAAATGTTATCAGACGCTGGCAAGCAGGTAGCAAGTAATATTTCCTAACGCGGGGATTACTCGAATAGCGGGACAAAGACCGCCACTCTCGATCCATCCGCTTTGTGTATCCAAGATATTTAATTAAAACGCCAAGTCAAGAATCTCCCCGGCCAGGTTAATTCGAATTTTCATTAGCGGCAACTTCTGGAAAACTTGGGAACGGTGATCGACGTCAGACCTAGGGACTAAAGGAACGCGGGAAATCCTAACTTTATCTCCTAATCGTTGTACCTAGTAAATTAAGGCTAGGGACTAAATTAGGGTTATATTAAGGTGGCTGTACCAGGGCAGAAATCTGAAGTGACAAGAAACCGAGACCTCCCTCTTCGCGCGGAAGATTATATACAAGTCCGAGAGAGATTCGCCGGGATATGCGAAACACCTAGATGCCATGATTTCCTCTCTCTCTCTCTCTCTCTCTCTCTATTTCTCTGGGAAAGCCACGTTACAGCGTCCGAAAGCTCAGGTGGCGTATTAAGCGAATACACAACTAGGGCTGGCATCAGTCACTTTGGGCTTTGGGTTTTTTTATTTACTTTATAAAATCAGGCACTTCAGCTAGCTGTTGGGTTAGTTGTCTAATTTACAGATTAGAGTCATTGATAATTTTATCATTTCAGATTATCTAATTTCGTAAGAATTGTTGTATTAAATTTGACAGTTGTTATCGTTAATAATGATCATAATTTTAATAAGAATTATTCTATTAAATTTGATACTTATATTATTCGAGATTATTTTTGTCGGAGCTTCAAACATGGAAATCCTACTTCGATTTTATAATTTCATGAAACTGTTGCAGGTTAAGGATTCTCACATTAAATTCGATAAACTGAAACAGTCGTCGTCGTGTTAATTTTGAGATTACTTTTGTCTTTGGAGATTATATCAATTTGAAATGGTCATTATCGTATTGTATATCGTTCCGACCATATCAATTTGACATTGCACCGAGATTATTTAATTGTATAATTCTGAAACAATTCGACGAGTCAGAATAATAATATTGTAGCATACAATAGCTATCATAGTAATTTCAATTGTCAAGTTTAACGTAGCTATTCCTCCATAATAACTGTTTCAGCTCTAAAATTAATATTAACAATTATAACTAGCAAATTAGATATTATTGCTGCACATTATATTATAGTTTCGAAAATTGTCTTATTGTAACACACACTGGCTCCATTATACGTGTATGACAATTGCTTCGGTTTAAAATTAATACGTCTCATAACAGCTATCAAATTAGAATTCTTACATCGTTAAAATTCGCGTACGGCCAAGAGAAAGATCAATCAATTAATTGCTTATTAATCTTGTATTTTCTTTCATTTTATTTCACCGTGTCGCGACAGAATTTGGGACACGTTGACGTAGGCCGTTGTCTTGCAAACTAATTGGACCACAGTGTACCAAAAGTATGGATGAAATACGTATACCTACACGTATATCTAGAGAGAGAGAGAGAGAGAGAGAGAGAGTTACAAGTAAACGTTAAAAAATAGCCGTTTTCGGAGGTGTCCTTTATTCTATCGCGTTGCGACTGAGAAACGTTCCAGCTGGGATATACTTCTCCCTCCCTTTCCCCTCGTAGATTGAATAAAACCCTTTGATATCTAAAAAAAAAATTTCCAAATAATAATATTTTGTGTAATAAATTAAAGTTCATCCGCTCGGCTTGTTCGAACAAACATTTTTAAATTTTTCCTTCTTTCTTTCTTTCGGAGAATTTGTTTTTTTTTTTTTTTGAAATTACAGCCTGCTCTGCTATATTTATATATTTCGAAGTAAATTCGAGGATAACGCAGCGAGGAACATCGTCGAATTAACGAATGTCACATTCTTTTTCCAACGCTGCACCCGCGCTGAATCTCTCGCGGGATTGTCTTTTAAAATGATGTAATTTAATTAATTAAATGCTTTTTTCTTGATGATGAGCAGTCTCCGCTCGCGAAATGGAAATGAAATGTAACGGCGAGACGGAATAACATTCGCAATTATCAATGAAAATGATTTCAAACCGTTCGCGTGCTCTTTGATCTAGGAATCAACGCGTTTCAACGTCGCTTTTGCACATGCATTCGCGGAATTATCAGGACAAAAGTTCTTCTTTAATCCTGATTACAAATATGACCGTCTAATTAATTAGATTTTTAATTCGTCACTGCATTATCTATAGTTTTTCACGGAATAATTTAATTCGTGCACGACGTTTTGAAATCTTCAAAAATCGAATAATCAGTGTTTTTCTGTTTCAAATTTATTTTACGAACTATATATATATATATATATATATATATATATATATATATCTTCCAATTTTGAGTTGCAGGTCGATATTGTATTTTTTTTAAAATAAATGTTTGAATTGCGATCCGCTGTTCGATAAACTCCCGAATTTATGTATTTAATTATTCTTCATTTGCGGGCAAATTCTGACAATAACTAAGTATAATTTTATTTTCACGAATATAATTAACGTACGAAGGAAAATTTGTATCAAAAATTAGGAACAAAGTTCAGAAGGTTTACAAGGTTAGGATTAGAATTGGAATTTTCAGATGTTAAGTCACATTCGAAGTTTCTAGACACTATAATTATATATAAATCAGAAGAAATGATTACAATAATTCTCGGGCTTAAATTGAAATGTTCAGACATCGAACTCGACATTGGAATTCTTAGATTTTTCACAGATGTGTAAATTACATATATATATATATATATATATATATATATATATATATATATATTCTCGACAAGGGATCGAGTGATTTTAAAAGGAAAAAGAAAGATTAAATGTGTGTCAAACGCAAATTTCCAGTGTTCCGCCTCGGTTTTGCGATCATTCTCGCTCGAGAGCGGCGAAAAATTGAGAAAACGAAGGGAACGGCGGCAGGCCATTGGACCGTGTGCCGTTAATGAAGTTTGAAATGAACGCACGCGTGATATTGATCATAGCCGGGTTAAAAGTGAATAGAGACCGACGAATAAATTGCAAATCTGGTCGAGAACGGCCCTCCCGCTAACGTTGAATCGAGTTACGCCGCGTGTGTACGACCAAACAAAATAGTTAATAAGTTTCGTGTTTTTGCATCGGCGATCGCGTGAAACGTGCACACAAACTCTCGCCTGTCAAACTGTTTCTCCGCTGATGAATGGAGAATTTTTCAAATCGCAACTCCAGGCGATTCAATGATTAAATCTGTCGCGATAAATTTGCAAAAGTTCATGAAATCTCGTCGAACCTGCGTGGCATTTATTATGAAACAATTGTTGCCTATATACATTGTACTGTGTGTGTGTGTGTGTGTGTGTGAGACGTGTGAAATATTATAGAGTTTTATAGATGGATGGATCCACATAAAAAGTTTCTTCCAACCTATGTTCTTTCCTTTTTCAATAAAACTTTTTATATTCTAGAATATAAGAGGGTTTCATTAATTTCTAATTAAATTTAAGTTCAAACGTAATTTCTTCGATTTCTATGTTTTAAAGAAGAAGAATGTTTTGAAATAAAAAAAAAATTATGGATTTATTTTAGTAGGAAGTTTTTAGAATTAACGAGATACGCTGTAATGATACATGATTAAAAATTTCAAGCAAATCTAAAGGGCTTACGAAGTTTCATATTTATTGGATCCTTATCAAATGATCATTTTATTTCGTCGTTCTCGAAATATATCAGTATATTCTTCTCACTGACAGATTGATTAGATTTCTTCCAAGTTTGAGCTTGTCAATTATCGGGGCAGAAATTTGGTATGAATCGTGTAAATATGTATATGTATATACTAATAATACAACATTCAATATATTATAGAAACAGTTTTGTGTATAGATTGCTTTGTTATCTAAAATGCACGCAATCTACATAACGTGCAAAAATACATAAAATATATAAAACTGAGTGTTTCAAGTTTATATTGATATTTAATAGAAGAAACTATATTTACGAAGAATTTAATGGAATCTCTATTTCTTCAAAAATTTAAAAATTCATAAAAATCTGCAATCTATTTATTACATTATCCTACATATTATATTACTACCACTATTATATCACTACGTACATTACATTGCACACATTGAATGTTTTCAATTCAATAATAATGTATCAGTCTCGATACTCGAAGCATGAAACCGACCTAAAAGAAAGAAAGAAAGAAAGAAAAAAGACGACGAAATGGCCCCTCGTCGTGCAAATGATTGCGTCGATTCGACGTCGAGGAACAAACGGAAAGTGGGAAATTTCGCGGGGAGAACAGCCTATACTATATAAAAAGGAATAAGAAGTGAGAAAAGAAGAATCCTGAGAATCCAATCGTCATTAACGGAGCTTATTCGCCGAGAGGGAACGACCCGTCTCCGACGTCTCCGGCGATCGTCCCTTTTTAATTAAAACGGCAGAAAGGGGCCGGTCAAAGTGCAACATCTGACCGCAGCGAACCGGTATTTCGGATACCGGTTTGCGGACACTCGAGTAATTTCGTTGGCCGGCCGGCCGATAGTTTATGCAGGCCGCGTGGCCCATTCTAATTGCTCCCTCCCCACCTTCTCGATAAAGAATGGAACGTTCGGTGAATTTTGAAAGGCTTTCATTAAAGTTCTCTAAACTGGCAACGCCCGGCACGAAGCCGTGTGTGACCTAATTGGTCATAGATATGACGGAATTCATGAATTTTAAATAGCCGGGCTGGCCGGGCCGATGTGGCGTCCATCCAGGTCTTGCCCGGGCCTTTCGATCACCATCTCCGATCGCAAGCCGATAGATCGATCGGCGCGCCGCCGCGTTAATGCGTTCACTGTCGTTGAAGAACAGGTTTGACACGATTGAACGATGAATCTACAAGCTGCTCCCCTCAGAGATATTGACACCTGAATGTTGCCTTTTATATATACGCGAGCAGAGTATTTTTGCATTCATTAATTTCTTTAATTTTTGAACTCAAAAGAGAAAGCATATCTTGAATTTTATTACTCTAAGAGTGAATTCTAGTACTATGAATTCGGAAAAAATTCGAATTTCGAATCTTTTTGCTCTTTCCCTTATTTCCAAATATTCCAAAATATCCTTCCGTCCAATGTTTAATTTAAGTAATAGAAGACATATCATGAATTTTATTACTTTAAGAGCGAATTCTAGTACTATGAATTTGGAAAAAATTTGAATTTCGAATCTTTTTGCTCTTTCCCTTATTCCCAAATATTCCAAAATATCCTTCCAATGTTTAATTTAAGTAGTAGAAGAGGCAGACGTATTTCGTCATCTCTTAACTTTGTCCAGAAACAAATTAAATGATATTACTTTGATCTGAATTACTATAAAATGTCATATGGAAGATAATGGCTGCTTGTTGCCGATGAAATTTAAAGATTTCTACAATTTCAATTTCCAACCCCTATTGGTCCATTTTTATAGAGCTTCCAAATATTTTATAGAGCTCTATCTTCGAGATTCCGAAATCTCGACGCGTGGCATAATCTCGATTTCGAGATCTAACAAATTAAATGATATATTACTTTGATCTGAATTACTATAAAATGTCATATGGAAGATAATGGCTGCTTGTTGCCGATGAAATTTAAAGATTTCTACAATTTCAATTTCCAACCCCTATTGGTCCATTTTTATAGAGCTTCCAAATATTTTATAGAGCTCTATCTTCGAGATTCCGAAATCTCGACATATCGTGGCATAATCTCGATTTCGATAATATCGAGGAATCCTCCGAACGAAATTATACCGTGGGTGCTTCAGTGAAATCAATTTCCGTGCCATTAAATTGTATGTTGAGGAGTGGGAGTGGCTCACCTGATTCCTCCGCGAGTGGTGTCGTAATTCAGCGTGCGGGATCCGTGCCGCCACGTGACGTATCCGGTAGGCTGCGGTATATTGCTGACCACACACTTCAATTCTATCGTGCTGCCCGCTTTGTAGAATTTGTCGCCGGCCGTCGCGCCGTGCTCGTCCACGATCTCGACCCTCGGCACTGAAAAACAAAACGAAACGAAACGTTGACAAATTCATCTTTGAACGGCAAATTTGACTACCCCGATGGAATTTCGAGATTTTTCTTTCGCCTCCCCCGAGAGGAGAAGTATTGTAACGTTGGAGAATCATTCACATTCGAGGATTATTATTTATTTTTTGTAATTAGAGAGCTAATTGGACGATCACTAGAGGAAAATTGGGGAGATTGGGGAATTATGGTGTTGGTGATTTAGATAGTTAGGAAATCAGAGAATTTGGAAATTAAAAGGGAAACTACAAAAGTTAAGGGAAATTAGAAGAATTAATAGTTTAAAAAAATTAGCAAAATTAAGAGAAATATGGAAAATCAGGAACGATGAAGAATTGATAATTTGGAAAGTTGAGGAATTTTATTAATTAGAAGATTAGAAAAATTTAGAAACTAGGTAATTAGGAAATCAGTAACTTGAGAAATTGGAAAGTTCAGAAAATTGGAAGATCTCAAAATTAAAAAATTAGAGAATTAGAGAATTAGAGATTTGGAAAATTAAGAAATTAGAAAAGCCGCAATGTACGAAAATTGAGAAATTAGGAAGTTAAAGAATTGTGTTAGAAAAATTAGAAATTCAGAAAATTTCAATCGGAAAATTTCACGCATTCAGATTTCGTCGTTTAACCAACCTAGCTATAGGTTTCATGAATAATTCTTCAACGTTGAATTTTAAAATAAATGGAAAATTACACGATAAATGATAAATGATGGAATTTCGAGAGAAATTCAAAGTAATACATAATAGTGCAATTTTAAGTAAATTCGAAATAACAGTGGCACAAATTCGAAGATTTTCGTATAAATGGCCACTAATTACTTTGGACAAACATATCACGGCGCAAATGGACTCGATTCATAAAATTATAAAAGAAAAATAATAATACAGTACATACGCATGTTTGTATACATGCGTATTCTGTTCAATATCGATTTATTGTCGACAATATTAACTGTTTACATAAATACAAATTACACATCACGGGTGCACTTGCAATGATCTATAAACAGCGCGAATATTTAATTGACACTATCGGATTATCAGTTTGTCAAAGATAAATATTTTTGTACCTTCTCAATTAATTTATCAATTCTTTTTTTTTAAATTAGAATTTTACATGTATTTCTGCAATAACCATTGAAATGCTGTTTCGTTTAATTCAGTATTGCATTCGATGTTAGTCAATAAATACTAAATTGTTGCATTAATAGTGGCATTAATCAGCCAACGGTTCTAACATTAATTTCTCATTGAATCCAAATTTAAATTCGTATTTTATACACATTTCTCCAACGTTGTTCGATATAATACTCAATATTAATAAATCAGCAAGTAGTACTAGTCAGCTAATAATCAGACATGATCCCAATATTAATTTTTCATTGAATGTAAATTTAAATTCCTATTTTATACACGTTTCTGCAATGTTGTTCAATAAAATATTGGATATTAATCAATCAACAAGTAGTGCTAGTCTACCAATGATCAGACACGATCTTAATACTAATTTCTTATTGGATCTAAATCTAAGTTCCTACTTTACACATATTTTTGTAACGTCATTCAATGCAATATTCGATAGTAATCAATCAGCAAGCAATATTAGCCGACCACATAATCACGCACACGGTATAAATTTCTCACCAAACCCAAGTATAAATTTTAATGTACTTTTACCACGATTATTAACGGGTACCACATTAATTTTAACGCGTTTTAACCACAATTACTTAACGTTACTCGATGCATCCATATCCACATCCAGCGTTAATCAATTTACTCGATCAATGGTCAAACACGATCCAAATATTAATTCCTCGTCGAAGCACAAAGTGTCTCGATCGTTTCCAATAATCTGGCTAACGAACAAACATCCACGAACAACAACAACAACAATTTTCCTGCAGCAGTAGTATTCGCCGGCATTCCGTCGTGAAGAAGCTCGCCGAAAACGCCCTAACGAGATCCGAGCGAGAGGGAAAAAGTTCGCTCACGTCGCCACGTCGGGGCAAGTTCTCGCACCGGCAAAATAAGTTGTTGCCTCACAGTGATCGGTTCGTTTCAGATCCAGCGCCCCGCGCAAGAAACGTGCCGGGAGACTGCACGTTAACACGGGCAGAGAGGGAGGGAGAATTGCCGGGAATTTCTCTTTCACGGCGTCGAAGCTCGTTGGAAACGAGCCACGAAAAAAATTCGTCTGTCCCTATTTCTCTCTCTCTCTCTCTCTCTCTCTCTCTCTCTGTGTGTTTCTCTCTTGCTGTCGACGTCGCGAGCAATCATCGCTGGAACAATAAGCTTTCCTCCAAGCCGCGAAGATGGATGCAAACGACGAGGCAGAGCTATCTCGTTCGAGCGCGAACGCTTTTAACCTTCGAGACGCGCGACGTCCACGGAAGGGGGAGGGCGAGGGTGCAGCACTTAGAAATCGCGACGGTTCGAGCATCTGTTGCGGTTCCCAGTCCCCCCCCCGCAGTCATCCTTAATTACCTTCGTATAGCGCCGTCAAAATATTACGGTCCGTTTGAAACGAGCTGGGCCAGACGAGCTTGTTTCATACTCGCACCACTGCACGTGAGAGAAACTCCTTCTTCTTCTTTTTCTTGGTACTATATGTTACATATAATATAATATAAAACATGGTACTATATGTAACATATAATATAACACATGATATAATACATAACATAACGTATTAACATGTAGTATAACATGTAATATAATATATGATATAACATATAGTGTAACACATAACACAACATATAATGTAACATGTAGTATAACATATAATATAACATATAGTGCAACATATAATACAGCACATAAGGTAGCATATAATATGGCACATAATATGACATATAACATAATATATAATATAATGTATAATATAGCATATAGCATGATATATAACATATAGTGTAACATATAATATAACATATAGTATAACATGACACATAATATATTATATAGTATAATATGACACCTAATATAACATATAGTATAATAACAAAAACAAATAATATAACATATAGTATAATAAGACAAATAATATAACATAATATAAGTATAATATGACATAATGTAACATATAGTATAATATGATATAATATAACATAGAGTATAATACATACTATAATACACATAATATAACATATATATATATATATATATATATATATATATATATATATATAATATGACACATAATATAACATATAGTATAATATGACACATAATATAATATATAATATAACATATGACATGATACATATAACATACCATACAATATAACATATAATGTAACATATAATATAATATATAACATATAGTATAACATAAAATATAATACAATGTAAATTGGGTTACTACGTGTTACGCAAGTCATATTTATGATTCCAGGATCACGGAAAAATTTTTATATTTTTGTGAGATGAGGAAACTTTCTCCTGCGGCCCAAGAACGAGGCAATTGTCTCTCTTGAGACTGTTATAGCGAAGACTAGGCCTGAGAATATTTGTTTTAGTTGTCCAAGTCTAGGACTTAAAATATTAGGGTATGATTGTGTTTGTTTCGAGGATTTCGAGGATGCACGAAGAGATCACAGACAGAGAATCGAGTCGTGAGTCTTGTATAAAGAACAGCGAGCCGCAAGGGTATTCGCATCGAGCAGCGAGCGAGAATTTTAATGTTTCTACCATCGCCGCATTGGGACTTTTTTTCCATTAAATTCTACATTCTCGAGATATCATCGGTGGTACCATGTGTTTAGCTACACTTTTTCCTCGAGCTGGTTTTAGTCTCGGTAGCATCACTCTGCCTGTAAATTTCATTGCGTCTCGAGTGCGGCACGGACATCGATCTTGACGTTCCTGAACCTTCCCTCGGGGGGAAAACAGAGCTCACTCGTCTCACGTTCTCCAGGAATTCGCTAAAAGATGAATGGTGATGGAAGGCAGAGCATTTTCTTCTACGGTCTTTTAGAGTCTTAGAATTCGGTCTAATAGCTCGGCCTGGAGAACACTTCAGCCTGAGAGATCGAGCACTGTCGTCCTGCAGAATCGTTCCAATCGTTCCACTCATATCGTGTGTATGCGAATATCAGTTTCAAGAGAATCAAAGAGTTAGAGAAACAGCTTCACACGCTCATTATTCCAAATTTGTAGTTCTATCTGGTCCCAAGCCATCCTTCGAAATTTCGCAGGCGACATCATCATTCAAGATATTGAATTTTATTTATTGAAACGTTTGAATAAAAATTGGCAGATTTCGTGTGTTGATTTAATTACCAGACTGCGGATTTTTACGAATTCACGTGATGTATTTAAAAATACAGAAGCACACGCGAAATGCATGTAATAAATCATTCACAGTGGATAAATTATTATACGAAATCTCTTTACTTTTCACTACTCATCGAGATATAAATTTTTACTCGCTCCGTAATTGGTCCATTAGTCTGATTTTTATTTCTTCCACGGAAGATATAAATTTTCGTATAGTCCATTATTGATCTATATTTGATCAACTTGGCTCTGTCGACAGAGAAATTTAGTTTTACATTCAAACCCGAATCTTTACCTATAAATTAATTAATATAAACCGTTATTATTATATTATTATATTAAATTGGAAAATCGTATTATAATATCGTTTATATGACTGACATAAATTGAACGCCTAGACAAAATTCATTAGCAGTCTCTCATTCTCCCCAGAGTCATATTCCGTTCGTCACATAGTGCAACAAATATATTTATCGAAGGACCGGTACATACATTTAAATTGAAGGCTTATTTGAGAATTCTCGGAGGACGGTTTAGTATCAATATTCGAAATTTAGTTGGACAGAAATAAACACAGTTGCAGCGAGATTTACGTTTGGTAAATACGCCGTACGAATTTGCAAACGAGTTAGATTGGAATCGATACGCATTTGATTCGGTCAATCGACCAAATCAAATTTTCATATATCACAGTGTACGATCAAAGTAGATATCGAGGAAACGCACTTGACGCAGGCTCATTGGCAAAGAAATTCAATCTGCGATCCGAGGGAACGTCACACACAGGCCACAATTTGTTAAACATGAAATTCGAAAGAGAATTTATTTCTTTGGAATTCGCGGAGATAGTATTCACGTGTATATATATATATATATATATATATATATATAT
>NIPQ01091980.1:29937-42221 GCA_002806875.1 Lepidotrigona ventralis hoosana
CGTTGAAACTGAAAATTCGCAATTCCATTCCGTGAAGCGTAATTGCCAGGGGACGAGGCCCCCCCCCCCAACCCGTTCACGAATTCAAAGTGAACTCCGTTGGTATTTCAGTTTGCCGCCGTTTAACTGCACTTGAGAGAATCATAATTCGCCCCCGATACGGTTTGAAATTACAGCGATTCCGCAGAACCGCCGCGCGTAATAACCGAGCCCGGTGGTCACTCGAAACGTTGTAATTTAATATTTAACCGGCTCTATCCGTTTATCGCTCAGCCCTCGTCCCATCAGCAAACACGAACCTTTCCAACCTTTAACATCGTGCTTTCACGTCCGATTACCGACTTTTGCTTACGATTTATACCGTGCCTGTTGGTACAATTCGAGTAATTCCTCGTCGTTTTGAATTTTGATATTTTAAGACAATGAAGCTTGCTATTGTATTACAATATAATTTATTATTGATTTATTATTGAAGTCTTCATCTACATTCATCGATGTTAAAATTTATATTTATATTATATTTGTTTATGTATAGTAAATTTATGTAGTATATATGTTAAAAATATGTATAATAATCTGTCACTATACATCCCCTTTTGCATTCGGTATTTTTCATTATTATTAGACTCAGATTCTCAGTTGTCAGTTATTTTCACAAAAATCGGATTCTCTGCGGCCACCAATTTGACAAAACTTTCTCAGATTGACTCCGAAAATTAAGATGCGCGGCCACCGTTTGAAATTTAAATTTCAAATTTCCCTTTTAATTTCATAACCAACCCACCGTCGGAGTGGCATCTTCGTTTCGAGACGAAACGAAATTCTGTAAGTAGTTCTTCTATTTTTGTTCGAGCGAATGAAGCTAATTATATTGTACACCAAAATTTCGAATTAACTATTATTCGAAGAAACCGTACACTCTTCGAATAAACATTTCTTCAAAAACGAATCACGACGAATAAAACATAACTTTAAAAATCTATTTATGTCAATTATTGTCGTTCAATTCTAGCATTGAATGACCAATGGTTCGAAAAACTGAAAAAACTATGAACCTGAACTAACGATCGTTGGAAGAAAATCCCTCCCTGAAAATTCAAGAGAAACCGGCTCCACAACGATGAGCGATATCGTGGAATAATCCGAGAACAAATGGCACCAAATTAATTCATACGTCGCGTCTTCACAAGCTACTAACGAACCGATAGACAGCGAAAACAGACTCCGAAGCTCTCGAAGCTCGAAAAATTCCCAAAAAATTGTGTGACAGTGACGGAATCCGAGGGGGGAGGGGGGACTCCATTACGCGAGACCACTGACGAGAAAACCGATGATCGTGTCCCCGTATCCCCGTCAAATTCTCGTTACGCTTGATTAGCGGCATATCCGTCGCTCGGCTGTCCCACGTTTGAAGCACCGACTGATTTATCGGTGACACCGACGTCCTCCGGTCAAAGAGCACACATACGTGTGCCCCAGCGGGGGGACGATCGCCAGAGAATGGCGACTGCGGCAAACACGCATTGCGAAATGGCGCAACGACGACGCCTGAACGAGTAATAAACGCACGGTGCCGAATGCCGGAAGAAATGTCAAAAGATACGTATTTATTTCACTCACCGGAAACGGTGAGATATACGGTCCTGATTAATGGCGGATGAGCACTGACTTGACACTCGTACACACCGCCGTCCCGTTCGGTGGCCGATCGCAGAAGCAACCGCCAATCGTTCGGCTTCTCCAGGGCCAGCGAGAACCTCGAGTCGCTGGCGTACGTGTCCAGGCCGATGGTGAGCAGGTGCAGCTCGTCACCGCGTCTGCGGACCCACGACACCTGAAATCAAAGAGGACATTGTGTTTTTACAGCAGGTTCGAGGAAGGTTGCTGTTGGTGGATCGGTGAATAATAATTAACCCCCTATGGGCTCGTGTAACTTTCAAGTCACCGATATTTTTATTAAATAATTAAACTTTTTTTCCACAAGATGCGTTTCGTTGTACAATGTCTCCTTATTAACATTCTTGATAACAGTTCATCATATCTATTCCGAAATGTCAAAGTAATTGCTTTTGCAAGTTGTCTGCTGAATTGTTAATCTATATTTATAGGTTCATATTTGTTGATTTTACGTTACATAAATTTTTTTACAGTCAAGAAAAATATTCAGCCTATCGAGGGTTAAGACGGTTCGACTTTGCTTCAGAGTCATTGTTGATCATCATTAATTTGTTAAAGAAGAAAGGACAACACGAAGTGAGAAAGGAGTAGTGTGTAGGTTGTTTGTATGACGCTGTAATATTATAATTTCGAATGATACTGCAGTACTTATTGATAGTAATGATAGTAGATTTTAACAATATAATATATATTATAATGTAACATATAATATAATATATATGTAGCACAATTCAACTTATACTGCAGCATTGCAGTATATTATTATATAACAGTAATGATACTAGAATATAATGATACTAAAATATATTTGATTATAATAGCAATAATGATACAAGAATATAATGATATTAGAATATATTTGATGATAATATCAGTAATAATACTAGAATATTTCATGATAATAGCAATTCAATTTATTATTGCAGTAATTTATTGATAGTAATGATAGTAGAATAGATTTAACAATATAATATATATTGTAATATAACATATAATATAATATATATGTATCACAGCTTAATTTATACTGTATCATTGCAGTATATTATTATACAATAGTAATGATACTAGAAATAGTAGAATAGATTTAACAATATAATATATATTGTAATATAACATATAATATAATATATATGTATCACAGCTTAATTTATACTGTATCATTGCAGTATATTATTATACAATAGTAATGATACTAGAACATAATGATACTAAAATATATTTGATTATAATAGCGATAATGATACAAGAATATATTTGATGATAATAGCAATTCAATTTGTGTGTACACATTACTGTATCATATTATAAAAATATTACAATATTATACTAGAATACATCCCGAGATGAAAAGATAGCATACTCTAAAAATTATTATGTTTCTTCTCATTAAATCTTTCTCACATGCGTAGTGCTTTTATCAATGTATCATATTATAAAAATATTACAATATTATACTAGAATACATCCCGAGATGAAAAGATAGCATACTCTAAAAATTATTATGTTTCTTCTCATTAAATCTTTCTCACATGCGTAGTGCTTTTATCAACATGTAGCAAGTAACATAAATTAAACTTTTGCAATACATGTTATTAGACAAAAAAAAACATAAAAATATGATAATATTTAGCAAGTCGAAGAGATATCACATTTCGTGAAAAAAAAATAATGGATAAAATCAAAAAAAGTTGAAAAATGTATTTGTTTCCGGAAATTCGTGTTAATTATGCTCGCCAATCATTTCGATATACTTCTTTTCTACTATTCGATTTTCCTGTAATAAATTTTATTTCCATCTTACCGTAGTAACCAACACCTCGCCAAATCACTATACCGCCGTCTCCCATGAGTCGACGACTCGGAAGTTGTTGCTCCTTTTCGTGATAATTCATGATAATAGTAGCGGAAGCCAACAGGTCTGTCTAAATTGAACCTTTTTTACACCTCGCCAAATCACTATACCGCCGTCTCCCATGAGTCGACGACTCGGAAGTTGTTGCTCCTTTTCGTGATAATTCATGATAATAGTAGCGGAAGCCAACAGGTCTGTCTAAATTGAACCTTTTTTTCATCGGTAAATATGATTCCTCGCCGTTTCTTATTCGTATAAACACGAATTTCTCTGCGAATTGCAAATGGCACACAGCAAGTTTCAGACGTTCGTGATCGTTTAAAAGACGTCGAACATTCATTTTTTCATCGGTAAATATGATTCCTCGCCGTTTCTTATTCGTATAAACACGAATTTCTCTGCGAATTGCAAATGGCACACAGCAAGTTTCAGACGTTCGTGATCGTTTAAAAGACGTCGAACATTCCTGACACTTGTAACTTCATCGTTTTCTGCAATTTGTCTCGCTTGAATTCGACGCTACACGTATTATAGCACGTTCTTCTCTTTGCGTAATTATCGGGATTTCTTTTTAGTCGGTTCATCATCACTTTACGACTTCTCTTAACTGTCAAGCTTCGTTTTGGCCACGGGATAACGTTGTTCGTTTAATTTCAACATCACGAGTATTTCAGATGCTGGATTTAACTTCTACTCGCGAGCTAAATTTTACAAACTTAGTTATTCGTTAATGCGCACTTGGCCGACTGTGTTTCACACGAATGTTACGCTTTCGATAGCTTCCACACGACTGTGCGGAGCGTAAACATTCGCCTTGCTCCGACTGTCTGCCTCTACGAAATATTTACATTTTCGTTTCCGTACCTTCGAGAAATTCTCCGTAATGATATTCAACATACTACACGCTCAAAATTCCAAGAATACTGACGTTATAATCTACGCATTCTCTTTGCTCAGCGTGCTCTCCTGTTTTCTTATATCTGTTGTACAATGGCATAACTCGATATACTAATAATGGCATCATTCAATTCATGTTGTACTATATTATATTGTAGCATTGTTATATTATATAGCATATTATATTGTATTATATAGTATTATATTATTATATATTAGTATATTAATATAATATAGTATCAGTATAGTAATATAATATAATATTAGTATATTAATATAATATAGTACTAGTATAGTGATACGATATAGTATTAGTATATTAATATAATATGGTATTAGTATGTTAATTTAATATAGTATTAGTATGTTAATTTAATATAGTATTAGTATGTTAATATAATATAGTATTAGTATGTTAATATAATATAGTATTAGTATGTTAATATAATATAATATAGTATTAGTATAGTAATATAATATAGTATCAGTATAGTAATACAATATAGTATTAGTAATACAATATAGTATATTAATATAATATAGTATTAGTATATTAATATAATATAGTATTAGTATAGTAATATAACATAATATTAGTATAGTAATATAACATAGTATTATATAGTATTGTATTATAAAGATACTACAATATTATACTAGAATGCATTTGATGATACAGTGGTACTATAATGGCACAATTTAATCATTTTATACTGTATTATATTGTATATATTATTATATAATATTGTTGTATATATGTGTGTGTATTATTATCGTAATATTGCATATCGTATATATATATCATACTGATACTAAAGATGCTAGTAGTGATGGATACCATTACTGAGAAGAATTTTGTAAGAACATAATTAAAACAACTGGAACAACATTATGAATGACATAAATCACGACAGAGAAGATAAGAAAAAGTTTCATGATAATTTACATGTACACGTTCATATAATTCAAAAATGCTAGAATATTTTACACCAGCAAATGTGCCAGTATCATCCAAACTATATCACTGTTAGATCCATCAATCTTTCATTCGCAAGAATCAGTTTTATCCTACCTGCCAAAAAAAGAAGAAGAAAGAAGACAGTGTTTCGTACAATGAAAACAGGGAGAAGAAATAAAAATCGAATAACAACGGTCAAAGGACAACTGCATCACCTTATCATCTTATCATCCCCTATCATGCGTTTCTCTCACACGAAACGAAAGTAGATATATTCCTGTGAGGATCGCGTCGTACAAGGCATTCCGCCGGTCGTATCAATCTCAACGCGCGGAAGAGCCGAGTTATGGCAATGTAAATTTAATGTAAATCGGACGTCCTTTCCACTAGCCTAGCGGCGCATCGCGTATTCGAATTCAAATATCACGTTGCCCTGGGTAGACATGGCGGCCATTCCACCGACCTGGCCCTGGCCGAGATAATCACCTCTCTGCCGAGGGGGTGGTGGTTCTACGCGCGGCTCAAAGAGAGCAAGGCGTCGCAAACGGGGCAGCAAGTGGCGCAGTAAAACCTCCCGAGGAATGGAAACTTCGTTGACGAGGGCCTTGGCGTGTCGCGATGTCAAAGCACGCGCTTGGATTTGATTTTAAAAAGCCAGGCACAAATAAGGCCGATCTCGCCCTCCTCGCGACGACGACGACGACGATGAGAGCGTGAATAACTCGAGGATTTCTAACCCAAAGAAGAAAAATAGCGCGACTGATTGGAATTATTTTTCTTTTTTTTCTTCTCCCAGTGGATGAGAGATTCTTTGGAATTTCTAGATAATTTTTTTTTCAGTTCAGAAAGACAGGTTTAAGATTGTTTCTAACAATAAGTCGAAGCTACGACGATACCAGTTTCTTCGGAAATTCTTTAGAAGTTCGTTTTATTTATGTTCCCTTGGAAATTTACCTGCGTTTACCGAACAGACAGGACCTGTCGAAGACTTGCGACTGCTTTTAAATAGAAGCCTCGGGGTACACGATAAATATTAATTCCTTTGAAACTTTTCATGTAACTTTAAACTGTCAGAAACCAATACTCTCTTGGAATGTTCATTTATACAAATATTCTTAGGACTGTTAATTATCTGAGAACATTGTCAACCATTTACAACAATTTCGAAATATCGAAAGCAATAAAGTGCTAAATTTTTTCCCCCTCTGCTAGATACTAGACGATAAATATTAATTAATTTCGTTGAAATTTCCACGTAACTTTAAAGTATTATTATAGAGATAAATATTAATTCCTTTGAAATTTTTCATGTCACTTTAAAATGTCAGAAACCAATACTCTCTTGGAATTGTCATTTATACAAATATTCTTAGGACTGTTAATTATCTGAGAACATTGTCAACCATTCACAACAATTTCGAAATATCGAAAGCAATAAAGTGCTAAATTTTTTCCTCTTCAACTAGATACTAGACGATAAATATTAATTAATTTCGTTGAAATTTTCACCTAACTTTAAAATATTATTATAGAGCCAATACTTTCTCACGAATATTTTCCTTAAGGCTGTTAAATATCTAAGACCATCGAAAGCAATAAAGTGTAGCCTAAATGTTCGTACAACGTACACGCTCAACGGATACGTACCTCGAGTTGTCGAAAAAAAGAAAGGTGCACAAATAAATCGGCGTATTATAAATCGTTCAGGGACTAATCCATTAGCAGGAGCCAGCTGCGACGATTCGAGGTGTCCAAGTGAAACTCCGCCGGTACAAATTTTAATACAGTGCTCGCAGTTTGATACGAAAGAGTTAAAGAATCGTTAGACGCGGCCGAGGAGACGTTTCCGAGGCGCGTTCCGCTGGTTCGAGGCGCGGAGGACAGACTGAACGGACGTCCTCCGGTCGTTTGTCACTATTATAAAGGGCTGAGCAGTAAATAATTACTTCTTAGCAGACTTGACGCACGTTTATTTTGATTTCTCGTTCGCACCAACTCTCCCCCTGTCGACAATTAATACTCGAGGGAAAGACTTCGAAATTATATGTACAATTTTTCGTTTCTTCGACGAGACAGCCAAGAATATTCTGTTCTGTAGAAAATTGCTCGACGATCAAATATCACCGATAGCCATCTAATAATTTAACTTATTATAATATTTAGCTATTCTATATTATATTCTAGTTAAATATATTGACATTTAGTGTGCTTATTGTCAAGTTACATTACAGATTAAAACTGTATGAAATGAAATTTTGTATCAAAGAACCGGTATCTCTAATACAATTTTACAGGCTTGTGTCAGATATTCCATACATAACATATTGCATTTATATTATTTTTCAACGTGTTTCGTGTTCTGTATTATATTTCGCGTCACATTTCAAACACTCGTAATTTTCTCTAAATTCTCCTTGATAAACGGTATTTATTACACGTAGTGTTACTTTTCGAAACCTCCGTTCATTTATTTTTTTGTTTTTTTTTTCAACCGAATAATAAAGAGTAATATATATATAATGGCCAAAAAAAAGTTACATCTAGATATTTCACATGTAAATGCACCAGACTGAATTGATTAAACGGGACGAGAAGGGAGCAAACGTTTCGAAATCAATAATACATTTACCGGTATCGATATTTATTTTCTGTGCTCGCGATGTTCAAAACAAGGCAATGAAAATCGTTAAAAAATTCATCAGCCGTCAGATGTCGCGCGCCGTCCAATCATTCTTATTTCACTGCCGTCCGATCCGGGAATTATTATTCCCGAAACGGCGTACTCGGGAACCTTCGACCGAAAAAAACCGAACGCGTAATTATTCGAAACACGCGTAATCGGAATTTCAAATGGCGCGAGTGAACGTGAATTCCATTGTCACGGCGAGCGGCTCTCTCAATTAAAACAACGCCTTTCTTTCCAACGATTCGTTAATTTCGTGTCAATTAAATACGCGGATTCTTCGATCGACGGTGCCTCGTAATTATAATTATTAACGGAGGGGGGAGGAATGAGAGTTTCTTTTTAATTGAAAAAAATAACGAGTGAGTTGNATTAATTACGTCAGAAAAATATAAAACGTCGAATCTAATGAAAAGACGTTTCATTGGAAAATAACTTCTGACGAAGAGTTCCTTTTTAACCAGGAAAACTGCAAAATACAGGTCAATTCATATTTTCTGCGTCACTCTAGAAAAAAAAGCATCTATCCAAAAAGAAAGAACATAATGACAATATGTATTTTATTTGAATTATTGCTTTAAACAATTTACGTTCAAATATTAATAAAATATAATAAACATCCCAATTCTAATTAGTATTTGCGATCATTTGGCAATTTATGGAGATATTCGCCAATTCGCAAACAATTCAGTTCACGCGATTGATTTAAACAATTTACGTTCAAATATTAATAAAATATAATAAACATCCCAATTCTAATTAGTATTTGCGATCATTTGGCAATTTATGGAGATATTCGCCAATTCGCAAACAATTCAGTTCACGCGATTGTACGAAATGACGGCCTGCAGATCGATACGAACGTAGGATGACGAACGATCATTACGAAATGAAGGGAAAATCTTTTGCTCGCCAAGCCATAACAGTTTAAGGGATGGGGGAAAAGGGGGGCAGCAAGAAAACTGCGGATAACGTCGTTTCTGAAATTCTTTAACACGTTCCGTGGCAAGCCATTTTTGCCTTTTGTTGTCGTTCAGGCCATTTGATATTTTGACTAAATGTTGATATATTATCACACAATCTTTCGTTACATCATCAATCGATAAGTAGTTCTCTTGTTTAGAGTAGCTATCACATCGTGTACCACTTGTTACTAATATTATTAGAAATATGGTGCTACACGTGGCCTGAAGATCAAGTTTAACGTGTACCATCGGTGGTACACATGGCACGGAACGTGTTAAAGGAGAAACAGCTTTTAGTGAGAATAGAAATCCCTTCGGACTTTTAGATTCACTCGATAACCAAGAATTAATCGCGAGAGCATTGCAAATTCTCTGAACAATGTTTCTAGAAGCAGAAAGCAGATGTTTACGATAAAAGTATTCTGAAATGTGAAACTTGGAGAGAAGCTAGCCAGCCGCTTTAACTCTAATGATAATTATCGAATAATAATTGATTCGATGGAAAGTTTCAAATCAACATAATGAGAGCAATTCTTAACACGTTCCGTGGCAAGCCATTTACTCTAATGATAATTATCGAATAATAATTGATTCGATGGAAAGTTTCAAATCAACATAATGAGAGCAATTCTTAACACGTTCCGTGGCAAGCCATTTTTGCCTTTTGTTGTCGTTCAGGCCATTTGATATTTTGACTAAATGTTGATATATCATCACACAATCTTTCGTTACATCATCAATCGATAGTTCTCTTGTTTAGAGTAGCTATCACATCGTCTACCACTTGTGGTAATATTATTAGAAATATATTTTACAGAATTACATTTGTCATAAAATATATATTTTCAACGCATTAAATAAATACGACTGCGTGTACCACCGGTGGTACACATGGCACGGAACGTGTTAAGGAACGTCGGCGTCCGACGAATTCACTGCCAGATTATACGAGTGACGATCCACGGAGAATAGAAATATGTACGAGAGCCAGCTACGGATGAAGAAAGAAGAGAAATGAGGATTTACCTTAAGTGTATCCTGCAGGTTTTGTACTCTGCAGTGCATGTATACGTGAGCACCGAGTTGCACGGTAATGTTGCTCTCTGGATCTTCGAAAAAGGGCCTCGGCTCCGGAGTGCCGCCCGCTTCTGTTGCGAAACTTTCCACCTCGTATACCTGTAAATCAAAAGAGGAACGTTTCGTGAATGAATTCTTGTCTCTAGTTTTCCTTTCCTCTCTCCTTCGTCTTCTTCTTAGAGACGAGAGATGAGTATTTCCGCTCGGCGATTCTTTTTAATCGTCTTAACTTGTTAACGCTCGTTGCGCGAGGGAACAATCGACAAAATATATTAATTTAATTAACAAATATTATTTGGTAACGGCTCTATCGAACGCCTCTGGGGAACAAACTCACGCAACGAACGAGGAAAATTTAAATGATGTAAGTGTGACTGGCACACTTTTCATTAATTGATCATTGATACTTCAACAAATTTCGTGCCTCGCAGAGAGTTCAGGTACAGATGTAATGTAATAATGAGTAAGCAATAATTGAATTTCCTAGAAATCGTCGACATGAAAACCGTATAAAAAGTGAATAAATGAAATAAAAAGAAGAAAAAAGAAAGTTCAATTTCACAAAGGAAAGAGCTAATAAATTACGGAGAAGAGAGACATCCTTGAGAATAGAGGGGGGGGGGAAGGTTCGAAGGTAAAGTTATGAAATACACGGGAGAAAACAGGTTGACCGCTTTGTTAAAAAGCAACGTAAATATTTGAGGAGGCCTTCTGTTCGCCGTTCGACTTCGTTCACAAAGGGGATCGCGCGCTTTGTCGGCCAGCGGCGAACGAGGAGGTGTGGCGACAAAAAGTAGCCGTTTTTGAAAGGGACATTTTAACTGCTCGTTGCAATTACGCAGCCGACTTACCTCGGTAAAAGGCGAGCTGAGCTCATGCCAGAACGACCTCGGCAGGTTTTCCAGTCCAGGAAACGGCTTAGCACCTGAAACAATTTAGAAGCAGATTATACGTTTTCGCCGTCTAAGCTTTATTACAGAGACACAACGATATAATTAAACTTGGCCGCAAATTTACTACTTCCGCTCCCCCCCCCTCTCTCTCTCTCTCTCTCTGTATTCGTGCTTTCTCTCTTTGCAATAAACGAACGACACCTTTAATTATTGGAATGAACACGACCGTCCTGTTGGTTCAACTGATCAATCGATCCCGTGATAATGAAAATTTTCGCCAGGTGTTACAGAGATTAAACAAGCGAAGTGAGCTGATCTTCATTCACGTATGGATATTGGATTTACGACGTCGAAATATTTTAAAAAGCAAGTTTTTTTTTTCTCTCCTTCGGTAGTTTTACCAGTCTTTTTATTTATGTATAAAATAGTTTGAACAGTTTCCAACGTCTCATTTATAATATAAAAATATTTTATGTACGAAATACAATAAAAATTGTACAATTGTATGATCTAACACTGCATAACCTGCACAATATTGTGTTACACTTGCGTTATATTATATTGCAATATAACACGATGGTGTATAGATTATACAATATATATCACATGTACAATTTTTATAAAGCGTGTATTAAAAGTATAATATTACAACATAATATAATATTTCATTTAATATTCTACTTGTACAGGAAATATTTTCCAAATATTCTAATATTCAAATATTAGGTACAGCCATGAATAATGTCGTTTTTTTTCTTTTAAATTTAATAAACATTGCCAATAATTTAAAAGAATTTTGCACAGTATGAAAAGACATTACGCATCTCTATATTCTAAATAATCAATACCGAGCCCCTAAAACACTGTCTAACCTTTGTTATTCGTATTTTACACGGACGAATCGCTCGAATTCGAAAGTTTCTCTTTCTCTTTCTCTCTTTCTTTCTCTGTTGGTACGCGGCGTGTAACCTTGCGACGCGCGTTTATGTGTATCGTCTTGGAAACTGCGCGTACGGTCGCGTGTGCTCGCTGCTGATAAGGCCATTCTATTCGTCGACATCCGAACGAGTTTCCTCTCCTCTCCCTTCTCTCCGCCCCCCCCTCCTATCTTGGAAAGTGAAAAACTTTTCCACTGCTGTGCACTCGTTCTCCAACTTCGCGATTGTTTCCATAGTAATTCGATTTTCTGCGTCTATCACGCTAACGACGCTTGTGCCCGCCAAGCTGTTTGCTCGTGGCGTCGTTTCTTTTCACAAGCCCCGACCTACGACAAACCCGG
>NIPQ01091980.1:42259-66116 GCA_002806875.1 Lepidotrigona ventralis hoosana
GTGTGTGTGTGTGTGTGTGTGTGTGTGTGTGTGTGTTATTTCAGTCGTGAAACGATACGAATTTCACAAAAATTTACAAAGTAGAATCTGAATACTGTGCCTAAAGTATTTCATCAAATGCAAAGACAGGCAACACTATTGAAGTAATGTATAACAGTTAGAGAGGTTGCAACACATAAATCGTAACACAAAGATTGATGCGAAATATCTAATGCAATTGAAACGTAAACGAATAAAATAAGTAGGAATGAACAAAATATTTTTCGTTGCAAAACATTCTACGATGTTTCTATAACAAAAATCTATCTACGAGGATGAAACAGAGTCGATCGATCGAGTTTCAGAAGGCAGGAGCTTCCGGCGAACAATATAAGAGGGAGATTTCCGACCGAAAATCGCATCGAATGGAACGTGACTTGTCGCTCAGTACAACGTCGAATTTATGGATCCTGTCTGTGGCCGTGGGATTTATGGGAATCCAATGCCTTAATTGGAAAATTATAGGACAATGTCTGGAAGTGGACCGTTCAGCCCGCAACCCGTTACTCAACGCGTATAATCGACCCCCGGCCATTTATTTCACAATCATGCCGCGATATTTTCTGTCTCGACGAGGAAGCTAGATATACCACGAAATTATTACTAACCACTGGCCGACAGAGAGAGAGAGAGAGAGAAATCAATAATTGGGATTTCGTTAAATTCTCGTCGGCTAATCGTGAGAAATATATATCAGAGATTAGATTTAGAAATCTAATATATTTCGATGCCAATTTCCTCACACAGATCGTCTTTATATCGTAATTATCATATTTTTTTTTATAAAGTTCTTACTAAACGTGACAAAAATTTCTGAATTTGGAGTAGCAAAATTTTTGTGATATGAACGTTGGTTTCAATAAAGACGCTTTATTTCCAAACACCGATCTGCGTAGGTGTGATTTAATAAAGGAGGTAATATTTTACAATTCCGCGGAGAAAGAAAAGAAATTATTGTCCCGTCGAACACTTGAAATGAAAAAGTGCCTGGAAGCTTTGTCTTTCGCCATTTCTCCTTCCTAACATTTATCTTCCGCATTCATTGTTGCATTTTTAATGCAACAATTAAGAGAAGCTGCCCGATGAATGATCGATTCGATTATATACAGCGACAAATAATCGAATTGGCTCGACTTTGAGATCGAAAGTGAATGGACGTTCTCCACGATTTTGTCCGAATGGAACGAGAAACATTTGCTCGATTCGAGTTTAACGAAAATTCGAATATTTGCACGTCCGTGTATATATCCGCTCGTTTACTTGATAAATGAAATTGAGGATAAAAAAAGAAAAATTTCGGTGAGATACAAGAGAACAGAGAGTGAAGCAAAAATATCTTTGACTGCGTTTTACCTTGAAAATCTCAACATTTACTTTTTATTCTATTCTAGAGAGAAAACCGGAAGGAAGAATTAAAAAAGAGAGAGAGAGAGAGAGAATTAACCGAAATTTGTATACGCTTACCCAATGAGGTGGCGGCACACAAAACGTGTAGCTGGTGAACCAAAATGGAGGCCACCACGGCCGAAAGACGACTCAACATCGTAGTCGATTCTCAACTCATCTCTGTTTCGAAAGTTGAGACGCGGCGCCTCTCGTCTTCCTTCTGATCTGAAATTCCCACAAACGACAAACAACCATCATTATTATTGACATTTGAGTTTGGTAGCATTTCTAATGAACATTTCAACGGTGGAAGAAAATCCTTCGACAGTGCGAGAATTGGACAAAAAAAGTGTCCAAACACGCAGATATTCATATTCAAGGTCTTAAAATTTAACTCGGAATAAAATATACATTTTCGAGTTTTCGATGTTCGAAAGAGTCAGGTGTGTCTCACCTGTTGAGAGTTGAGGGGAATTTTCGTCGATAAAAGATTTAAAAGCTTCTGGCGGTGGTAATAAAGCCAGGAACAAACAGACCACGTCAGCGAACTGACGCGGACAATTGAATCTTATCGCTGGATAATTAAAGATAAAGCGCGGAACACAAGACGAATGCGGTCGTTAATTATACTCGGGCTTGCCTACGTTGGTGCACGATGTCAAACGATCCGGTGCAAGCCTACCCGAAATCCCCCTGGACTTGGAAATAACACCTCCGGGTTGCCTGGGGCTGACCCAATCGGGGTTCACGAGACACAAAGCCTCTCTCTAGCCAGAGATCAATGCGTTACTCCGCGCCAATCTCCCTCTCTCTCTCTCTCTCTCTCTATCTATCTATCTATCTATCTATCTATCTATCTGACTATCTGAATATACTCTCGCTCAAAAATCTTAGGACGTTTGACATTGTAATTTTAGAAGATTACAAGGGGAAATTCGAATGATTTTAATTACACTTTGTGATCAAGCAGAAAGATTTCGACTGTACTGTATTTGAAAATTAATTCGATTCCCAAGCGTGTGTTATATTTAATTTGAGTGGTTTGGATTACTGGAAATTTTTAAAACTGTGAAACTTTGAACTTCGGGATCCCGGGATTCTCTCGAATTTCCAAGTCTGAGAGCTTTGAATTTTCTAAACTGCTNGAATTGAAACAATAATTCAATCTACTAAAAGTAATGATACAATTAACTCATTCAAATTGTTCAATTTAATTGAAGCAATGATTCAAATTGTTCAATCTGCTAAAAGTAATTATTCAATTGAATCATTTAATTTGAATTGAAACAATAATTCAAATTATTCAGATTAATTGGAACAATAATTCAATCTACTGGAAGTAATGATACAATTAAATCATTCAAATTATTCAATTTAATTGAAGCAATGATTCAAATTGTTCAATCTGCTACAAGTAATTATTCAACTGAATCATTCAGATTGTCCAATTTGAATTGAAACAATAATTCAAATTATTCAGCTTAATTGAAACAATAATACAATCTACTGGAAGTAATGATACAATTAAATCATTCAAATTATACAATTTAATTGAAGTAACGATTTAAATTGTTCAATTTGCTAGAAGTAATTATTCAATTGAATCATTAATATTATCCAATTTGAATTGAAACAATAATTCAATCTACTAAAAGTAATGATACAATTAACTCATTCAAATTGTTCAATTTAATTCAATTGAATCATTAATATTATCCAATTTGAATTGAAACAATAATTCAATCTACTAAAAGTAATGATACAATTAACTCATTCAAATTGTTCAATTTAATTGAAGCAATGATTCAAATTGTTCAATCTACTCAAGCTACTCAAAGCTATTGAATCTATTCAAAGAAACAATTCGAATCATTCAAACTGTTCGAGTCGGTCAGTAATCAAAATCAAATCGTTGAAGATTATCGAAGATGACGTGCTCGAAGAGATGATTCAATTGAATCGTTCCAAGTGCGGAAGAACACTGGCAAAAAATACCACCAGACTCAAGAACGCCAATAAAGCACAAATCTGGCGGGAAAATTTTGGAGAACCAACGCTTCACTTCGCCAATAATATCAATTATCGTCCAACAGGTCCAACTGACCCGCGGTGAAGCAAACGTTGTCGCATCAAATATTAAGAAAATCGATCATCCACCAATCACGGTGNCGCATCAAATATTAAGAAAATCGATCATCCACCAATCACGGTGCATCGCATATATGATAATGATTCGGCCCAAGCTAAGAAACACCATATCGGTTCTACATCAGCACACACGCGCGCGCTTTGTTGACTGAATAGCTAGAGTTCGGTAAATCAATCGCCAGCCAGCGTAGATTTTCGCATTAGAGGAACAATACGTGACTTCGCGAGTCGTAAATCTCCATCTAACGAACGTGCGCGTGTTTTTGTGTTTCCTCGCCGAAATAAATGACCGGTCGTCGTAAAACGGAGAACCCCCACCACCCTCCCTCCCATACTCCGCGTTTATGTTAATCGCGCTACTTCATCGACACACATGAATTACACGCTGCACCTGTGCACTGTAAACTGTACAACGTAATCGATTCACGTAAACCAGAGTGAGGAGGGGAGGCGAGAGGGGGGGAGGGAAAAAAATAAGCTCGTGGAAGGAATAAATTAGGACTTGGCTTTTTAGGACGAATAATTCAAATCTCTGAAAAATGTTTCTGCGAGGAGTTCCTGTGTCGGTCGATGCAAAGCAATTTATTATCATTTCGGTAACAATATTAATAAAAAAGATTTTTCTCGCAACTGGATCCACGACCTTTTCATCGAAATTTGAACATTAGGCTTTCATTTCAGGACGGCGGAATTTCAGAATTTGGAATTGGAATGCTTAACCCTAATGTTCAAAGTTCGATAAAAAAGGAAAGGGGCGAGGGAAAAAATCGCACAGCGAGTTTTAAGCGGATTGTAAAGAGAGTGACTTCTACGTGGTGAAGGAAATTTGTTCAATACCTTCAAAGACGTTTGAAAATTTTCCGAGAGACAAAGTATTCGCTAAACGAGTTTCAACAAATATGACAAGTTGGTAAAATAATCTTTTGCCCTTCGAACATCAGCGCCGCGACTAGCACGATGAAATAAAATGAAACAAAAATGTGTTCGTTTCTTGAAGAATCGAATTCAAGTTTATTTCGACAAAGCGGTTGGAATAAAATTTGGGACGAGGGATAATTCATCATTTGAAAGGTGGGTGGTTTTTGCGAGGCATCCTCGGCGACAGCCGTGGAATTAACTTTCTTATGCAGAGACCCCTTGACCCGTTTCCACCTTACCCAGCCATAGTGCTCTTCCTAGAAGAGGCTAAGCCGCTTTCCTAACCGTTCGCGTGTACACATCGCACACGTACTACTTACATACATATATATAGTATATATCTACACTCGTTTTCTCGCGCTAATGCATTCGAAAAGCGAGTTTACCCTCTCGAGTTCTTTTTTTTTTTTTTTTTTTTTTCTTCTAAATATAATCGAATATTTATAACCGTTTTTGAAAAATTGCTAATTTGTCACGTCACGAAATGATTGATAGTTTGATAGTTCGCGCGTGTTGAAAATCAACTTTAGGAAATCGATCTGCATTTCTTTGCGAACTAATTAATGACTTTACCTAAGTACCTTCGCGTTTATGTGCAACAATTAAATTTCTGAAACTGTTGATTTACGTGATTGAACGGTGTCTTTGAAAGTGAACGTTGCGTTTGAAACTAAGCGTGCAATTAAATTTATTTAATTCCTCTAATTCGATGATACCTGCGAGCAGTTCACGATCGTTTGTAGAATTGTGGAACTAACAATTACAATTATTGATCTGCCGAATTTGACAACTTCTTCAATTGTATCATCGACGAATTCAAAAGAGCTAGAGTATCAAAAATTGAAAAAAAAAAAAAGAAAAAAACTTCATTTTCCTAGCGAAGAGAAGGAGAGAAAGAAAAAAATATCGGGTTTTTGCAAAAACCCGAGCAACATCCCCTTTGTGCGCATCAGTGCGATGATCGCGCTCAAAGGGGAAATGAATCGGTTCGTACAGCTGCTCGACTACTCCATTAACCTCGAAGGGAAATAAAGGGAAACGCGCAGCAACGTGTTATGAGGAAAGCAATTACCTGAAATATCGTTTCGAAACCGCTTCGAAATAAACAGCCCCTCAATTGGATGCAACTGAACGTTACGTGTCTCTCTCTTTCTCTCTCTGATGCGCACAGCCTCGATCCGCGATTGTGAACGAGGAAAAACAATCGGCGCCGGGCTAATTCCGCGGAAATGCAAAACCCATCGACCGTCCATTTGCTGCATTGCCCCGCGCGTCAAGTGAATTACGCACTAAAAATTGTGTTCACAGCGAGGAGTTGCCCTAGACATCGATGTATATGGTCGTTTATTAATTATTCCGGGACCTTGTTTCCCTATTTTCCATTCTAAGAACAGGTTGCTTCGTTCCCTCACCAATCTTGATTCCCAATACGATTTTCTATTTATTTTCTACTTGATCCATTGCGAGATGTTAGGTGAAAATCACCTGTTAACGAGAACAAATTCGTCCCGAATTTCGTTACTTTCACGGTGTGATTATGATATTTTTCGAAGGAACGATGCATCCTAAAGTAATAGAGTTATCATTGCAAGCTAGTTGCAACTAGAATTTCTGAAGGAGACAGCTCATAAACGAAATTATAGTCGAAAATTATAGTCTCATCTTTTATACATAGAATTATCTATGACTATGGTGTCCTATAGCTCGATCTTAGAGTTACGTCGCGGAAATAAATAACGAATTCCAATTTGCTTCTTCGTTCAATTACCAGGGACACGCGGATGCTCTCAAGTGAATTAATTTTGCACTTTATTCAGATTTAAGCGGAACCGAACGCAACGTGGGAGGAATTCATTTATTAACGAGTAGGAAGATTTCGGAGAAATCCTCGTGAAAGATAGACGAAGTTCACCGTTGTTTTGTTTGTTAAGAAACGCTTAACCATCATTCTTAAGTTTAACAATTTTTAATCGGCCATTGTTAAAATTATCAGCAACGAAGAGAGAAAAATGATCACGATATCCTCACGCTCTTCAGAGCACTTATTATAAAATTAACAAAACCTAACCTAAATCATCAAATTTGAATCGTCTTTCGACAGTGATGAGAGGATCAAATTAATTGTAAAAGAAGTGACAAAAATTCGCTGCTAACTGAGAATTCGCCGTTAAGTGGGAGAGGGAGCCGCACGTAACAAAACCGAGATGCACGTTACAGGCGAGCCGATAAAGCCGAACTGTTATCCCGAGAAAAGCAAACTAACCGGCGCGTTATCCGGAGCATCGATATCCAGAGAGGTGGAACGATGATGCTCGCTACATCCAAGATTTAATTACACGAGATTTAAGACGGATTTTCGGTAATACCTTACCATTATAAGCGTCGTCGGCTGAACGTACGGATGAGAATTACACGCATGATTACACCCCTAACGCGGCACGTCGAAATATGCGGTATTATCGGGAAATATGTAAATCAGTATTATCGAATCCGCGGGAGGAACCGCTAACAAATGCTATCCGAACGTAGCGCGCCGCGTTCATCTATCCTAACCGGGTAATTGTTCCGAATGCGAGGGCAACCGAGGCTCAGCCAGATTTCGATCTTCGATTATTATTGTTCCAGTTTTACCAGAGGCGATTTGTATTGGACGTCGGTGTCGGAAACTTGTTAGCAAAACCTTCACAAGAATCACTTTGCCCTCGAGGTTAGATTGTTGCAATAAACAATTGAGATAATCTAATTCTAGTCTGAATCATNAACCTTTTTTTTTTTTTTTTTTTTTTTTCGTGTGAAGAAGAATTCGCAACTGCGAATGAATGACATCGAAGAAGAAGAAATTTATTTGAAAAAATAATCGCGTGTATTCCCGTTATAAAGAAGCTTTACAATTAAAAAAAAAAATATATATATATATATGAAATATATGACATACATGAGGTATGTTATTGAGGATTATTAAAAAGAAAGAAAAAAAATGAGTAAAATATCGCGTGGTTCCGCAGTGAAAGAAGATTTACATACATTACAGGCACGAAATGCGAAATGCTTCGTTATCGCGATATCAACGAACATACAGAATACTCGCGATGATTCTGAACAGGTGAAAACGTTATCCGACATGATGATTTTTCAGGTAGAAAATGTTATCCGAAATAATGATTTTAACAAAGGTGCGCGCCATTTCGCTATTTCGAAATTAATAAGATGCATACATACTAGACTGCGGATTAACACAGACTGCAATTGCAAACAAAAATTGAACACGAGGTATAACATTCGCAGCGTTTAATACTGCAGTTGACTCGAGCTATCAATGAATATATTTGATACACTTGATACCAACATATTTAATATACTTAATGTATATAACCCTTATATTTAATTATTTACCAACATATTTAATTATTATATTTAATTATTTAATATATTTAACCCTTTCGCTACGGGCCGGTAAAAAATTATCACATAATACAATTAGAAAATATAATTTAATAATGTAATACGAAAGCGTCAATCGTTGGGTGACTATAGTCAACGCTCGTAGCGAAAAAAGGATTATAATATCGGAGTAAATGACAACATTCAACATATACGAAACGAAAGCACATAAAAATCCCGCAATCTTGGTTGCATAATTACTAATCGTCAATCAGATAAAGACTCACCGTTTCTCTGCTCGAGGTCTCCTCCTTTCTCTCCTTGACTTCCGTTCCTCTTCGCCGCCAAGTATCTCACCGCGAAAGGAATGGATTATGCACGAGCCTCTGCCGCTAACAGGCCATGTCCACGCGCGAGAAATTGTCACTTTTAAGAGAACTAACTCACTCTCTCGAAACGCGTGCACAAAGATTGTCTCGCGTCGCACAAAGGTGTGTCACTCGAGAGGAGAGACGATCGTCGAGGATTATGAAGAGGAGGAGGAGGAGGAGGAGGAGGTGGAGACGACCGTCCAGATACGAGGTGGCGGTGCACACTGTTTCTCACTACACAATCCGGGTGCCGGGTGTGATGGGTTGTGCTGGGAATCGCGGGGTGCGATAATTTCCAGGCGAGGATTCCGGGAGCAGCGGCAGTCCACTTGCGTTTCCAAGCTCCCTAACGATGCCCGGCGTTAACTGCGCCTCGTTAAACCCGGCACGATGACGCGATGACGACACCTGGAAACATCACGTTCTGTAGGCACTTGGACACGCTTAACTCGATCGCGAATTATCGCGCTGCGATTGGATTTGTTAGCCCATCCGTCGCCAAGCGACTTACTCTCACGTCTCGTATCTGTGTGTCTGTGTGTCGTTTGTACACCGTCTCGTTCGAACGTACGAGGATCATCGTCCTCATCGAGCGATAAAATCTGTTGTACATGAAAGCCAGACTTCGGCTGCGAACTTCACTTAGCGCGTGCGAGCTTGAAACTCGCTCTTTCGATACTAATTCTTTTTATACTATTCCCACAATTACAAGAATCGTCCACGTACGAAGGAACCTTGACCAACTCAAATTAAATTGCCGCGTGTAAAGTTTGTCCAGAAATTTGCGCAATTTTGAAGGAAGCTGTCGTTCCGAAAGAAATTTAGCCACCCTTAACGTAATTCGTTGAAATTACGCGCAGATCGATACAGGAAGAAAATGCAGAACAAGGATAATGATTGTGCCGTCTGTTGCATGAATAAATTGAAACCAGTGTGATGAGAATGTGAAAGAACAATCGTGGCTTCAGGAATGCTTGAAACATGGATATGCATATGTACGCGTGCACGTGCACGTAATGCATGAAAGATAGGGAAACGACCGATCGTGCTACCATGTTTCCCCGAGAGTGTCATTAAGCTTTTATCAAATGTAAGACGGCAAATCGAATTTTAGAATTATTGATATCGATATTCGCGGATGGACGTCCGCATACGCCTGCACGTGATTATTATTGATTTCTCAATTTATTCGTTCTCAAGAACATCTGCCATTAAAATCGTCCAACGAAATTTCGAATTGGAATTCACGAACAGTTAGAATATTAATGTTACCGAACGATCGAAACATTACGATTCATTTTGATATCGTTGGTATTAATGATATCGCTAATTAAATCGTAGCTTATTAATACGAGTCGCTCTATAGATTTCGAAGAAGAAATACGTTAGAATATTAACGCTAAACAATCGAGACGAAAGATTAATTTTGATATCGTTGATATTAACTTTAATATGAGAGTCACTCTATAGATTTCGAGAAAGAGATCATTGAAATCTCTGTAATAAATCTAACTTAACCTAAACCTAAGCTGAACCTAACCAATTGCAAAACGTTCCATTCCAATCGACTGAAATTAAAGCCAGGATTCCTGACGACTCTTCTGTTCTAATTATTAATTTATCGAATAACATTCTGGACAATCACCGAAAATTGTTACAGTAAAAAAGAAAAGAAATTTAACGTAACATTTAACTCAGTCAATCTAATATCGTACCTAGTGTTTGATTCAGTATTCAATCCGAGCTAATGCAGCGACAATCCGCGCGTGGAATCAATTGAAGCCGGAATCAAATCGCCAGGCTACGAGATCCATCCGTTCGAATTTTTATAGAGCAAATTGTCCAGACCGACGGGCAAATATTTTTCTATCTCTTTACCTTCAATTATCAAGCTATCGATCCGCGGGACCGTCCGCTACAGGCTCGAAAGCCATCGATTCGAATTTCTCTCTCATTGTGTGCGCAGAACGCGGTCCGCTTGTGCGGGTGACAGAGGTGGAAAATAGCCGGGCGTGTATATCGAAACAAGGCCGGGAACACTGCGGAGATTAGGAGGAATCTTCCGCGGATCATATAAATTTCGCGAAACGCCGGCTTCGTTGCCGGATTACAAGTACGGCTGGACGTAACGCGGCACACGTGTCGACACGATCTCCGTATCGTTCCGGAACGATATCGCGTTGCGAGAGAGCCGATCCGAATACAGTGGAATTAAACCGCTTTCCAATCGCTATCCGACCAGGAATCGTCCATTTTTCTTATCGCTGCCGCGCGTGAAAGTATTCGAACGTTCGTGGGGAAACGCTGATGGACATTATGAACGTGTTGCGTGAAATATTATCAATGGCGCAATAATTCTTTCCTATTGCAAAACATTTTTACTTAAAAGAATTTAATATGTGAAATTTTCCAAAATAATGTTCCTGAATCTAATATCGATCGTTCGTAACAAAGATCGTTCTCCTCGCCGAAATCTCTTCGTATCTTGTTAGCAAGACTGTGGTTTAACATGGAATTCTTAAACAAGACCGGAGGAAGTCGGCAGTCTTATAAAGATCGCCTCTCGCCCGAGAATAATTGAACGCGAATTGAGAAGAAAAAAAAGAAACGAAGTCGAACGTTTTGCAAACATGTATATATGGGAGCGGAATTAAAATCGACACTCGGCAATCACCGACAGGCAAGGAAGAATCGTATTTCCATCGAAGTATTCCAATAAAAACGATATCCCTCCCTCCCTCCCTCCCTCTCGCGTNAAAAAAAAAAAAAAAAAAAAAAAAAAAAAAAGGGATAGATATTGCTTGCAATCACGTATGTTCGAAGTGTTTCTGTCAACGGTGGGGAAAATGGAAAATCAAAAAAATACGAGATATGAGTGGGCGGGAGGAGAAGGTGGGGGGTAAATTCTAGATCCGATATCTCGCGCGTGTGCTTGAAATTAATGAAAAGCGACAGCCGTTGAAAGGAATGTGGATTTGTTTAATCTCAGTTCACCGTCGATTTCCAAAGTGGGAAGAGTTCGTTGGGAAACAGATGCCTCGTCGCGAAATCGTACGTATTCAACGAAAATTTGCTCGCTTATATAATTTCGTATAGAAACAGAACACAATAAAATAAAAGAATATTCTTTCTAATTTTGAAAATGTACAGAGTGCAACGAGAGGCGTCAACGGTTGAGACGATTAAAATCAAAAAACAAGCGTTGTAGTTTGCAAAATGAGAATCAAAGTCTCGATGATTGAGATACTATTGGATGTTAGAGCGTATAATATTAAACGTATTTATTTCGCACTTTATGTCGGAATTACGTCTGCAGAATAAGAAATGAAAGTTTTGTCGAGAATCAAGGTACTCTGTCAGTCAAATTTAATTTCAGTATATGGAGTGAATGTCGACTAATGGACGCGGGATCAGGATACAACCATATATGCTCGAACGTTTCGATACGAAGCGCAAACTTCGCTATGGCAGTTAGTAGAAAGTGAAACTCGATCGAGTCTCTAATTCCCACCCTCCCCCTCTCCATTAACAGTTTTGACAAAAATTTGGACAGCTGGCTGGCTACCCAATATTGCTATAACGAGACGCTAACTTCGAGAGACTTGTTCCTAATCTAATCACGAAACGAGGATTCTTCTCGACGAATCAAGAACGTGCGATGCTCGAGAAACAGCAATCACGAGTCTCGCCCTTCGTTTGATCCTACTTCGATNAAAAAAAAAAAAAAAAAAAAAAAAAAAAAAAACCAGACCAATGAACTCTAAACAACGCGTTAATTATCTCTGATTTCGATTCGCAAATATCAGGGGGCAGAGAAAGAGAGAGAGAGAGGAAACAACAAACGGTTGTAAATACAAAATGATAAACGATGAATTAACTTCAAAAGTTCAAAAGTTACAAACCAGAGAGAAAGAAGGAAGACGAAGACTTCAAGCAACGTGTTGATGAAATTTTCATGGAGGAACTCGAACAACTTGCGCGCGAAATGATAATTTCTTCGCCGATCGGTGGATCGGTAGCTGGCAAACCGAGAAACGACGAATGAAAAAGAAAAGATGAAGAAGCGAAAGAGAGACCGGCGAGAGTTTCGAACAAACGCTTTAATCAAATTTTCATTGGCGAAAGCTCGAGAATCTTCAACGGGGCGACAATTTCTCCTTCTCGTCCGACAGATCGGAAAGATAAATAAAACGGAGGAAATAAAAAATCTAGTAAAGAGAGAGAGAGAGAGAGAGAGAGACCTGAAAGTTTCAAACGTCTCGTTCAAATCAAGGAAACCACGACTGTTCAGTTCGATCATTTCTCCCTCGGTCAACAGATCCAAACAGATTGCAAACCAAGAAACAAATAGAAACAGAGAGTCGAACGAGCCCTCAACTTGTTAATTAAACTTCCACTTCCAGTGAAGTGGAAATCGAACGATAATTCCCCATCCCTGCCGTTCAATAAATCAAAAAAATCACAATCTCGGAAACGAAGAAACTAAAGAAAGGAAGGAGAAGAAGAAGATAGAAAGTCGAATGAAAGGACGGAGGAGAAAGAGAAAGAGAAAGAGAAAATACGGTGAGAATCAGGCGATTCGATGCGAACGTCGTCCCGTGTTCTCCTTTTAATCGCGAGCCGGCGTTACCGGATAAAGCAACGTGTAATTTGTCGCAATTGGTATTGTTCGCTGTTTCCCGGGTTTCCGGGTCCGCTCTTTCCTCCGTCCGCCCCCTCCCCCTTTATTTTCCCTCGGTTACCCCCGTTCTACGCGATACGCTTTTTTTTTTTCCATCCGCCTATTTTGCCTCTCCCATTTTCCTCGTGCACGAACCACGAATCAAGCAACGTCACTGGATTGGCTATGTCCCAGTTTTACGGCCATCGAAGTTTATAATCAACGTCAATTATCGGGCAACGACGTCTCCGAATCTATATAGATACGAGAAAAGCCGAAATATGGTGGTATTGGGTCAAGATATCGGGGAATTTGCATTTAATCGTGACGCAGCGTACGAGGAATATTTTCACCGTAGGAGATTTTTTAACGAATTACAAATACGAATGGGCGAGTTGAAGAATGATAAAAGTTTTTAAAGCGCGTTTATATTCCATCGTATNATTGTTTTTTTTTTTTTTTTTTTTTTTTTTTTAATTTAATTTTCACACTGAGAAGTTAAATAAGCTGAAGGATATAAGTAAGAACAGTGCAAGTTTAATAGAAATCTACTGGACCCACGATTGCAACGACTACTCCAAATTCTAATTTAGGAATGATTAACAAGATTAACAAGTCGCAAAATTCTATCTTGAATTAAAAAATTACTGTACATGTTGATCAATCAAAAAAAAAGAACACTTTCTCAACCTACCAATTCAAAAGAAGTTGTACTCAACAGAAGGAAACTAAACGATAGTTAACACTTTATAAGTCAAATTTAACGTCGAGTGTTTCTATACATAATATTTTAAAATTATTATCAAGATTCACTATCTTTCACTGTAAGAAAATAAAATTGTTCCATTATAGAGACAACTACTATGGAAAGGACGATAAAAGATTGAGAATTTCTTAATTCATTTAAGGTCTCGCGATAAGTTTGAAATAATTCGAAAAGGACTTATAGAAACGTTCGACGTCTCTGCAGAAGAGAGATTACTCAACAATTTGATTTGACAGAATAATTACGTCCCCTCTTTCCTGTTTCTATTTCAATCAATGCAAGAATTTCAATTAAATTTCGAATTTCGATTCAACTTACACGTATATGAAATCCTTGATTCGACCAGCTAATCGAGAATCACGAATTCCACACTTTCCTTTCGAAATCACCAAAACACCTATACCGTGCCTCACTGATACATCACACAAATTATCATGTGACTATACAATACAGATCGGGACACATCTAATCAAAATCATCCTCGTACTATAGTATACGCACACTTTACCGTTCACTTGTACTTTATCGATATTACAAACATCCTTCCATCTCTGCTCTGACAAAGTGTGTGTTTCATGAAATACGAGATCTTTTCCTCACTATCGATCAATCTGCTCGATCTTTCGACTCGGAGGATCGAACATTTACTACGTGCTAGTTCACGGGGGAGGATCGAGACGAACGCGACGAGAACGCGCGACGAATAAAGGAGCAAGGCCGGCCGAGCGGCTGAGAACTCGAATACGAAAAAAAGGAGATAACAAGAACACGAAAATCTCGGCGCGAGATATATATATATAATCGCAAGGAAAAGTTTCACGGAGAAACGGGCCGCTCGCCGGCTGCTCGTTAGGACTTCGCCTACGGACTGCCGGGTGCCGCGGCAAAAGCTACGGCGCAACACGCCGACGCATCAACCCCCTTAGAACCCTTGGCCCCTGTGTCGCACCGACACCAACCAATACCAACTTACGGGGGAGAGCTTCACGTCGTGGCGATCCGCGCGTGCTACCTTGCACCTGTAGACAGGCGGTGCCCGATGCAATTTGATATTTAATCCAACGTCGATCTCGCACCATTGGTATCACGTGGCATCCTGTGAAACAACGGAGAAAATTAATTAGTGGCAAGGGGCTTGTACGATTGTAAGTATTTTATTGTACTAAGGTATCCGTGATTGGCTATTTTATAACAGACAATTAACTCTTTTACGTATTACTTGGAAATTACATGTTTGTACATCTTAACACTAGAAGACCTACGTCTTCTAGTGAAGACAGTTGAGACGTAGCTATCTCTACCAAAACCAGTCAAAATGATTGGTACTGGTATAAGTAGCCATGATACAAAATTACTTTTATTTTAAATGAATAAAATAAATTTTTATTCTAAATAATATTTTATAATATAATATAATAATATTTTATAATATAATAATATTTTATAATATAATAATATTTTATAATATAATAATATTTTATAATATAATAATATTTTATTTTAAATGAATAAAACAAATTAAAGTTCATTATATTAATCCTTTAGCTATCCCTGCAAAAGTCATTACATCATTGCGAAGAAAAAATGTAACATGAAGTAGGAATTTTAAAATAAAGTTGTCAGACCAGTCAAAATGACTGGTGTGGTAGTTCTAGTGTTAACTATTGATCTGTTTCTATCTAACCTAAGAGACAGAGATTGTACTCATTGTACAATTCGAGCTATTTGTGATTGGTTATTTGGTGTAAAATTAAAAAGAAACTAAGATAATAAACATTTTGTACCTTCATTTCTGCCTTCTGCTTGTAACAGGTTAAGCAAGAAACTGCAAGTTTCTGCAAATAAAATAGAAAAAAGAATGTTTATTTTGAAATATCATGATCTGTGTAATTCATGAATGTTTATGCATTTATGAAAAAGATCTAAGCACGTGCATGATATATGAATTTTATTAGATTATTACACGTATTGTTTAATATATAAATTAAATTGTTTAATATATAAATTAAATATTCGGTTCAGACACAGTGTTGAAAGATTTGATGCATACGAGGGTATACAAATTTCATTTTCGTTTCAATACAAAATGTAACTTACCAACAGTTTTCTCGAATTATCTCGAATCGTCCGCCATTTTTCTCGAATTGTTTCCTCGAACTGTTCGCCATTTACGTCACTACCCTCCAAACTCCTCAATTTATATTAACACCAAGCGATAACACCTACAACGATTATTAATATTAATTACAAATTTCAGATTGAATCAAATCATTTACAGTTACACACAACTTTTGCACTCATAAATAAATATTTTGCTGACAGAGGTTAACTTGTTGTTCTATGTATCACACATACGTACAAAATGGAGTACGCAACGTTCTCGCACATACCGAAATACGTAACGTTTCAAAAGTTTCAACACATTTCGGAGCTACTATACACGTATTCGTCAAACTCGACACATTCATTTATCCTTATATTTTATACTTATTTGTGACAACATTGTCAATATATATTTACGAATCTTCTACGTAAATTCACCGCTATGATTTATTATAACTGCAATTATGACGTCATGATCATTTTTCAAACCGTACGGGGATAAGAGAGCAAGCTTACTGCGCATCGCGTGACAGTTGACATGTAACTCTAAATTAAGAGATAAATAAATGATTTACCTGGTATTATCGTGACATGTAGAGAAGATGAGTCCTTCTGCGATCCACCGGTGACACACTGAACACAAAAATCGAGCAATATACACTAAAAAACAGCGAAAATATGACAGCGTCGACCGCGCGCGACGTACGACGCATGTCTGCCGCGAGCGAACTGATCATCGCGCCACCCTCGATATAGGATGGAACTAAAATGGCGCCAATCCTCGCAATTTCACATGTGAAATTTGTATTTCGCAATTTCAAGGAAGCTAGGAAACTATAAATAATCATTGTTGTGGACGATTATTGGTCCGATTAATTTTTTATTTATTACTGTAGAAGCAGTGTATAAAAATAAAACAATTTAATTAAAATAACGTGTCAAAATGGATAGGTACATATTAGGAGAGTAAAGTGGCGCCAATCGTTCGCCTGCCAATTTTAAATTTGAATCGTCGTTCGAATCGCGTATCAGAATTTTCGAGAAATTACAAATACGATAATTGTTTTTTATCGAAGGTCGTCGTTCCGATTGATTATTTATTCATTGATATGAAAGCAGTCTATAAAAATAAAGCAATTTAATTAAAGCTAAGCAGAAAATATTAGTTTATATTATGCGACAGTGTAGAATTTTCCATAAACGTAATTCTGGTCAAACCACAAAGTTCTATATGTTTTATCTAATTTTGCATCTAAATTCAATTCTGATTAAATTACGAATATTCCAAAGTACACTAAAACGCTAGCGGAAGTGGAAACAAAAAAACTGCATTGTATCTAACTTATCGAAATTAGAATTAGAAATTTCGTCCAGTTCTCGAGAAACTCGCTGTTCATTGAAGTTACAATGTTTACTCGCTCTTTCCGCCAACCAAGATGAATTATGTCGATCCAATTATAAAGTGCAACAATGAGTGTTATGTAAAGCGAAAATAATTAATCGTCGACTGTTCATAGCGAATTACACGTGCTACAGTATTGCGAATTAAGCGAATACGATTAAAATACTACGATTTACGTACAATGCGAAAACATCTATTTAAATTAACAAACGTATTAATGTATCTATCTCAGAAAATTTTTTATCATTCGGTTTTTGTAATTTATAATTAATTATTTAGTAATTTTATTTTTTCATCTAATAATTTCTCTAACAATTAATTAATAATTAAATTCTTTTACTATTAGACTCTAATAACTATTTACTAACTATTTTATTATTTCGAGCATATAAACGAACATATAATAAATATATGACAGATATATATATATATATATATATATATATATATTTTAATATTAGAAAATTAAAATGTAAAGATATTCGCGTTCGAAGCACGCTGAAAATTGCAATTTGCTGAAACAATGATTCTGCAAAAACAATCTATCAGAACTTAGAGCATATGTTAATTGCTTTTGCTGGTTCTTTGTATACACAGGTCGATACTTGATTAAAACTCTATTTATCATTATCCATAATCGATATTGATTCAACCAGTGCACGTATTATTTATAATTAACACCAATCTAGAGACAAATTTCGTATTGATGACAGTACAACTCGTACATATGACACATTTTTTTCTGTGTATGTGTGTGTAATTAAATAAATATCGTGTATGTGTGTGTAATTAAATAAATATCGTCGAACATTTAACAGATCACCCGTAATATATACAATACAAAAATTGTGGATCTGGTGATAGAGAAAATTTTTTAGAAAGGTTTAAATTTTGATGATTTTCGAACATATTCTTACCGACAACAATTATCACAATTGTTTCACCTGTTGGTTTAAATATCATTTTCTTTTTTCTCATCTGAGTTTACGAATCGAAAAAAAAAAGAACTGAGTAAGAATTAGTTCCCGCGGTATCTGAATTAAAAGCAATAATGGACAAAAGCGGAGATTGTGCAAAGAGAGGAAGGCGAAGTCGATGGCGAGCAAACATCCAAAGCAAGCGAAAAACTTTCAATACCTCAAATATCTTCCGAGTGTACAAACAAAAGATAATGATGGCAGAAATGATAAAATCGTTTCATCGATTCTACGTGGGAAACGATACGCTTGCTCCGGGAAAGATTGTTTTCAAATGAATTTGAACGATTTACCGAAAGGAAAGAAAACATCGTAAAAAAACGTGTTTTATGAAACTCGATGTTTCCTTCATATATTAATAATTAAATAAGAGTTCAGAATTAACCCAACACAGCAACAGGGTATTACATACTTAATTCTCTCCCTTCGAAATGCTAACTCTTTCAATCATTCAATTTCTGCCCTTGGAAGACTAAACTTGCCTCCAATGTAATATAAAATTAATAACAAAATAAATATCTGCATTGACTACACTAACAATAAAGCAAATATTTGCACAAGAAGTCAAAAGTAGAATGCGTGCATACTTTTTATCCGTGTCTGTCTCATTCGATACAGAATCGTCAATAAAAATCAACGACGTCGTTTAAACGTTTAAAGATTAAAACCGGACTGGCGAGGATTTATCGCCAAGCGAAAAATCAATTCGTCGATATTTTCCTCGAGCGACGAACCTTTCCAATGTGTCGCCGCGTCTCTCAGTTGGAGAACCTAGAACTCCCTCTCCCCCCCCCCCGTGTTTCATCGATAAGCGATCGGGATGAACCCTGGAAGAGAGTTCACTCCGAAACTGCAATCCGAACTTCAAAACGTTCATTCGTTCGTCGGTCCGCAAAGTTTTGGGAAGTTTGGCGAAAAAGCTTTCCAAGTAATATAGAACGTGCAATCGCGCATTTACTTCGATCATACCCCATTACAAACTTGTCGCCGCATACGCGATATAACACTGGATAACTTTAATTGACGCATTCTTATGCGACGTGAAATAATCATAACGATGATAATAATAATAAAGTACAACTGCACGTCGGATTAATGTGAAATATTCTCAACACTTTTATCATCCACGTAGCCCGTCAAAGTAATTTCTCTGACGGCCGTGTTCGTCATTCTAAATTTATAAATTTGATAAAGTGTAAATTTACAAAAATCGTAATCGTGTCAAGGATAATTTGCGAGTAACATGTTCAATCTTACGTATGTTTGAAATATTGGTGTAGCTTTAATAGACAATTAATAGGCATTAATTGCATCGCAATTCTAATAATCGTTGCTTTAACAGCCTGAAATGATCGTATCGTAGGAAATCTTCGATTTGATTTTAACATTTCGCAAAGGACATGGGGATTTTAAGTGATGCTTGGCAATCGCGCGCAATCAATCACGGTGTACGGGGACATTGGCGATATTTGTAAAATTAATGCACGTATCACGGTGCAGAAGATGATTGATAAGCCGAAAAGCGTATGCTAGATTTCTGGCAGTTCTGTGAAGTTCTCTCGAGATCGAGTAAATATACACACATGTCCATACGTGGTTGCGTATAAAAGTAATTTATCAAATTTTTCATCTTGCATTACCTGCGAAATTTAATGTTGTCGCGCCTAAATAATATTTCCGTATTTATATATATATATATATATATATATATATATATATATATATGTATAAATAATATTGTCTGCCAAGAAAGTTACAACACGTTGGAAACGGAGTTGCACCGATTCCTCTAATCGGATAAATTTCCAATTTGAATTAGCACAACGGAAAATCCACAGAATTTTCGAAAATTTTTCTGAAATTTCATTTCCACGATTTTCAAGTGAAAAAGATCGAGGTGGAAGATAAAATAGAATGAGAAGAGTGCAGTCAAGTTGGATAAAAAGAAGACTGCTTGAATGAAAGATATACAAAGAGAAAGAAATATAAATTTCCAAGACAGTGTATCGTCTAATTCCTACGAACGAGTTCGGAAATCCAACGAAAACGAAGAGGTATTTATCAAAGCAGCGAAGCAGCTTTATTTCACGTCGCGACAGCCCGTCCGTCTAATTACAGATTACGCGGTCCAATTAGGAACACGAGAGTACGCCATTAATAGAACTGTTATACGTGAAAAGTTTGCGGAAATTACGATGTTCATCGAGCATTGTACGAACGCGAATGCACGATTAACGTACGTTAACGCGACCGCGGCCGGTGAGAATTTATGGCAGTAACGAAAAGAAGCGAGAAATCACCTCCCCCCCCCCTTCGGGGACAAAAATTATTCGAAATGAAGCACTCCATTTCTCATAACCGGATATCCCGTTCAACTTCTCTAAAAGGGATTCAGACGTCTTTTTTTTCACCCTTTCTCTCTCGAACGTTTTTCCATAGCTTTTATCACTGCTGAGATTTTTCCATTAATTATCCGACGTTACACACCCACCTCGTGTAATCATTCGATTTTATCAAGATTTTTTCGAAAATTCTTCCGACGTTCGGGAACAAATTTACCGAAACAATTATTGTCGCAGTTTGTATTTTTGAATGGCCCCACGTATTATTGGCCATTCGATCGAGAAGGAACGTCTGTTTCGAACTGTTTAAAATGGTAAAAGAGATACGGATACTTATCAGAATGTGAGGTGAAGCAGAAAGTAGGGGTAATAGATAGCGTAGCTGCCGAGTGGCCGTGAACTCCCATAGGAAATTAAACTTCAGTGTCAAAGCGGACCATCAAAGAGAAAGACAAACCAAATGAAATAGTTTCCTCTATTTTTTTTTTTTTTCTTTTTTGACCGTGGAATGTATGCTTCCACGCTAGATGTTTCACCGTGGGAAAAATTCCAAAAATCATTCGGCATTCCACGTCGCGGAACTTGAATTTTCCCGCGATAAATTCAATGCCCCACGTAACATAACGCGGGGAAATTAAACCTTGAACGTAAATTAAATTAGTCCTTCGAAAGTAAATTGAATCAAATTGCAAAAATTCCGATATTGTTGCCCGCCCAGCGCATTAAATTCTAATATATTATTAGAAATTTTAAAATTATTTTCTAAATAAAATTATTTTCTAATAATATATTATTATATTATAATAATATATTATTAGAAAATTCTAATATATTATTAAATTATAATATATTATTAAAACGAGAACAAGTACAATTAATTGAATACGAAATCGACGTTTGAAAATCTCGAAGGGCATATCGAGATATTTCTCCTAAAATTGTAAACAAGTTGAATTATAAACATCGATTAAATGTTAGATTGAAATTAAGAGAACATTCTAGAGAAGATTCTAATTGACGGTGTTTAGAAACACTCGAATTTTCACCAAAAGACCATTAATCAAAGTTACGTTTACAGACGCTTATCTCATAGCCATCGATTCGGAATACATCGATCCTCATATAAATTCTTCGCGAACAAATCGCGGCCGGATCGACACAGCGTGACACAGCGCTTATCATATCACAGACGTGTTTCGGAAACGTTGGACAAGTCGGTCTATCGTATTGTCCATCTGATCCTTCCGCCTTGCTTTCCTTCCTGTGTTCGCCATGTGTAATCGACGTGACCGTCAATCATTATCAGCGTATGCACGGAATACATATATATATATATGGAAAGTGTTGCAAGCGAGTGTGACGATTCGGATACGCTCGCTAGTCGATGTAGATTGTCTCGACAATCGGGGAAGAACGTGAGCAAGTACAATTGTCTCATAGAACGCGTACAGCATTTCGAAGGAATTAAATTTCGACGTTTATCGAATATATTTATTATAAATTCGGCGAATTTTAAATTGCACAGGCTGGTGAACACTTTGATTTTGAAGAAAATAAATTTGAATTTTAGCTGATTTCAAATTACACAAATATATATATATATATATATATATATTTGTGATACATATTATTTCTAGCATTATTGTAATATATATTTTACTGATACGTAAAGAGCCTCACGCTAAATGTGAAATTCATTGTCGATCGGTGATTATTTAGAGGACCGATTAGACAGTGTTTGTCAAAGGACAAAAATCGCAGAATGATCATTGATAAATTCATGCCGTCAAATCTCTGTCGCATCGGTCGTGTTGAATGGCAACCACGAGCCAGCGGTCGCGCGTTCGTTCATCGTTTCCAAGCTTCTACAACCTGTACACGGGACCGAATACAAGGGCTATGAAAGGTCCGTCGGAAACGAACGGGCAAAGAGAAACGGAGAAACGCGGAGGAACAAGAGGAGAGAGAGAGAGAGAGAGAGAGAGAGAGAGCTTTTGCTCCCTTGCAGGGCGCTCTGTAGCCTGTTTAATTAGCGAACAAATTAAACGTCGGGACAGCCACATCCGACATGGCCGCGTAATTAGAGGTATTATAAATTAATTATAACGTCGCGGGGGCAGCCAGTTTTCGTGGGGATTCAATCTTGGAATGAGCTCTCCTATTGCACGCCAAATGAATGCCAAACAACTTGTACACCGTTGTACGCTCTGGTGCCAACCTCTTTCTACGCGCCATTGGCCCCTTTTCTACTTTCGTTTCCTCTTCCACTTTCGTTCCCCGCTTTTTACCACCTGACAGCCGATACACATCTTCCTCTACTGATTGCGTACAGTTTTAAATAGCCACACTTGCGTCAAAGTGTCAGTCATTATTGAAATATTGTCTTATCCTTGTCTTGAAATATTCAAGGCTGATTTTCCAAAATTCCACTTACTGAAATTTACAGCGAGTCAATCAAAGCCCAAAAAATTCCAAGGGGTTGACTTGCGAAAAAACGAAGCCATTCGTCGGAGCCATGAGTCGTGATTGAATCGATCTGTCCATCTATGTAAAAAATCGGGAATGATTCGTCGTTTCAAACTGTGTTGTTTCTCGTCGTTGCCCAAAAGCACACTTTAGGAGGAAAGTTAGTTATTTTCACGAGACGCGAGTTTCAATCGATAGGGACGATTTGGGACAGCGATCGTGGGGATAATCATATCTACCTCAAGACAGTGGAATCGCATCGACTGGAATCCCCCTCGGGGAGGTATCACGAATTACGAGGGTGGAGCTTAGAAGTCTCCGTCACAGAATAGAAACCGATTAAGCGAAACAACCAACTGACTACACCTGTTGATATTTCCCTAGCCACTGTACACCTTCATCCAACCTACACACACACACACACACACACACACATACACATACACAGAACGGTGTGGCACGCACGCGGCACACCAGAGTCTTGTTTCCTCAAGCCTTGTTTCCGCGAAATGAGGAACACACTTGAAAAAGACACACGTGCACAGAGAGAGACCAATGGGTGAATCGAATCGAGTCTCTCGTGCAACTCGAATTTGCGCGATCGTTGTGTCGTTATATAACGACGATTGCACTGCAACGCAATTGAGTTAATTAGGGTATTATTGGGACGTGGACGAGAACACTTTAGAGATACTGTGAATTAAGTCGATGAGGATTTTAACTCTCAGGCGAGTTAAATGTGCGTTAGTGATTAATATTTATGAATTGTTACATACTTGGGCAGCTCAGATCCTTCGACAAAGGAAGAATCTAATGTAAATACTTGCTTTGAAATACTAATGGAGAAATGGATGTCCTGTCGTCTGCTATCATATTGGCGTACACTACTTTGAATGCA
>NIPQ01091982.1:0-10726 GCA_002806875.1 Lepidotrigona ventralis hoosana
CGGCGAATAATAAAAAAAAAAAAAAAAAGAAGAAAAAAATCCCGTCATCGCGTCAGGAGAAGTCGTTGCATCGGGGGTTGATTTGCAGTCGCAAAGCGCCCCGGAGTCGAACGAACCTCGCGAACGAACACTCACTACTTTAGATTAAATAAGTTTGAAGACGCGGCGAGAGAGCAAAGCAACGTGTGTACAGTGGAAGCGCGATTTCAGTTCACTGACCTACCCCTCGCGAACGAAAAGGTAGAAGAAGATCTCGATCGAGATCGGGATCCCTTTTTAAAAGGAAAACGCCAAAACGTACTTACTTGGATTCAGCCAAATCGAGTCGTTCGAATGTCGAATGTTTTATATATATATATATATATATATATATATATATATATATATATATATTATTCGACGAGCNATATATATATATTCTTCGACGAACGAGAGAAACGAAACGAAAAGCAAGGGGAGGCAAATGAGCGCGGTCTCGATAATAATAAGCCAGCTCGCCGCGATTAACAATACGATGAAACATGTTTGCTATTTATTATAGAGGGTAAATTATATAGCTACATAACGATCGAAACGCGTGGGGCGGCTTTCGTTCGAGCGACGAAATTTTCATTGGTGTTCACTGCCTTTGATCGAAGGTCGCTTCAACTCCTCCCCCCCCCCTTGCGCTTTGAGCAACAATTGTTGAAACAATTGACACGGACATTAAGTAGGACAACATTAAGTAGAACACGTACGATGTTAAAAAAAATATATATTATATATATATATACAAAGAATAAGAAGAATGAATTAAATAACACGCGTTAATTAAATACAAATACACACCGACGAACGAGCGCTTTACGAAACCGTGTTTGAGGTTTTTTTCAACACTCTGAGAGGTCACAGTGACTTACCAAACGTTCTCAGTGAGAACAACCGTTCGATTAATTTTAGCAAAACGTTTTGGCCGAGAAAACGGCTGCGTCTAGTTGAACGTGCCACCCTTATAATTAGCGGGACGTCGTCTGAAATGATGCTGCTTTAGCAATGATGTTCCAAAGTGATTCGATCAAGCTGGTTGTTCTTTGTTCTCTTTGTCACGATATCGGTCTCGCGATATACGCGGATCTCGATCGGCGTGTCTTTCACTTTCCGTCGTTCCGTCGCGGAGTTTTACTACTTAAACTTAAATAGTAGATCTCTGTCGCGAGAAACGAAAGATCGGACTCGTCCAAGTTTCCAGACTGACTGAACGAGCCTCTCCTCCCCTCCCGTAAGCCGCGAAATTCAACTGACGAAAGGGATAAACGCCGATTTCGGATAAACCAAATCGTAATCATTCGATCGACTAACCTCTTAGCTGTACTGGCCGCTTTTCAAAGTGTATCTACACTGTGTCGCTAGAACGACGCGAGTTACACTCGTCAGACACAGAGTATGCGCAATTGCTGCTAAAATTGAATTAAATTAGTTTCTCTAGCGGGAAATCAATAATTTTATCGGTTCAATTTCAATGATATTAATTTGAAAAGTGTGTGTGTGCTGGAACGAGGATTATAAAACCTTAGATATTCATAATTTTCTTGCTAAACAAAAACATGAGATATTTGGGAAAATTATTATCTTTCAAACGCAGCGAACATGGGCACATAATTTGGAAAATTTTTTGAATTTACATCTTCAACTAGACGTGCTTCAATGATTCTTTTCATATAACAAAAAAATGAATTCAAACGATATAATGTCTAAAAGACATTGTTCATGTTCGGACTGTACGCAATAAGAAATGAGCCTAGTCTCAAAATATCGTCTACAAATGTCTAAAATTTACAAAAAAATTCAATTGTCAGGTAAATCAAAAAAATAAATTGTAAATAATTACTTTGCTCGTCGTGGCACAAAAGTTCGTCATTCACACGCAGCTAAGAGGTTGAACGACTTCTCCTCTTCGTCCGAGGACAGAGTAAAATGGCGGCCAATGGCGGGAGGGGAGGGAACGTCCCGATGCGAGAGCCGCATTTCACGAGGAATGGAATCAATCGCGAGCGGTCTCCAAGTCGTTTGCAGGCAGAAAAACCATAAAGAAAGAAAGCATAACGCGCGGAAGAAGAAGAAGAAGAAGAAGAAGAAACCACCGGATGGTGAAATCCAGAATTCCGGGTCGGAGGACGCTCGTCAATCGGCGCGGCGCTGTTCTGTTTCCCTTTGTGTCGCGTTGAAAATCGAAGCAAACCGAATCTCGCCGAGGGTGAGGGATGGGGGAGTGAGAGAAAGAGTCTCTACCCGTAAAAGCTTTTATCCGTATTTGCACGAACGAGTCGACCGTCTCTGCGACTCGCAGCTCGTTAAGTCGAAAATCGTGCTTCCTCCGCGCGCTCCTGTACCGGAAATATAATGGCCGCGGCCCCGTGTGTACTTTGGGGAATATCATCCGGGTTCAACCGAAGAATCAAAAAGGGACATACACGCACACTGTCGTGCCGCTGGTGGGACATTAACATTCCCGGCTACGTAACAACGGAACAACCGAAAGACTGCGGATGTTGATCGATCGGCGCTGACGAGCGAACGACAAACGCACACATGCGAGAAAAAAGAAATCGAAGTTGCCATTCTTCCTTCGAAACCTTTATCTCGAATCGTCCCGAGCGCGGCGCGAATCTCTCGCTTTAACTCGTCGACGGGTTGTTGATGTTATTCGAGCCAATTGCGCTTGCCGACTTATCGAAGCGTCGGAGAGCAAGAAATACCTCTCGATGGGAAGAATTCTTGCCATCGTTCTCCTCGCAAGAATAATCGCTTTTATCGTACAGCACCAGCACTGTGCTATGTTTGATTTCCACTCGAGCTGTCTGTTTTCGAATTTTCAAACATCCCGACCCTTGCACTTGGGATCGTTCGTTCGTTCGTCGAACCTCCCCGACGGGAAGTTTGCGCGGGAATTGGAGGCTGTTCGATTGTAAAAAAATGTAATCTATCGGGTGTCGAGCTTCGATGAATACAGATCGCGATTTGCTTTTGGCCGTTCGTTTCGTGGATGCATTGGTTCGCGCGTCGGTAAAAGAAAAGAAAGAAAAAAAAAAAGAAAAGAAGAGTGGGGGATGAAAAAACGAATCGAAGAAGGACCACGCGAAATCTGCGCCAGTCCTGCCTGCAAACGACGACGTTAGCCGGGATGAAAAGAAAGAAAAAGAAGAAAAATTAGCCAATTACGCGAAACACTGTGTTCGAGTGCTTATGTCCCCAGCGGAGACCTCGCGTTTTATTTCACTCGAAGTATTGCGAAGAAGGCCCCGAGAGCGGGCTGAGAGATGAACGTTAGTGGCGTGGAGCAAAATTTTGTGAAATGCAAAAGTGGAGAAACCAGCGACAACACGGTCGCGATGTCAGCCAAAGATTACAAATATACATACATACATATATATATAAATGTATATGTATATGTATATATGCATAAAGGAGAAAATAAGTACATAGTGTATGTATACATACGATATAGATATTTTAATAAGAAAACCGTTCAAAGAGATTTAATACACATACACACCCACACACATATGTATAAATATATACAAACAATAGAAACGTATATAGACGACACTCAATAGCAAAGCGTTGAAGTGATAAACCGTAAACGGGATCCGAAGCGTTGCCAAGTTCTCGAGATTCGATCGCTGGACGAACGATCGTCACCGATCCGCAAAAGGAACGAGTATGTATGTGATCGAGGCTTCTCCGTCGCGAGAAAAACGACCGCTGTCGACCAAAAAAAAAAAAAAAAAAAAAAAAAAAAAAAAAAAAAAAAAAAAAAAAAAAAAAAAAAAAAAANAAAGAAAAAGATTTCTGTTCCGAACGAGGTGCTTCTGTTCGCGACGAGGTGCGTATTCGCGACTCGAAACGAAAATACGTTCTGCTACTAAGTACCTGATTCACCTTTCAATTTGCTTTCAACGAGCTGGTCGCTCGGTAATAATACATAGCCATTTGCCGACGTGTGTTTAACGTTGTTTCGATGTTTAACCATTTCGCTCGCGCGTGAAACTACAACTACAAAACGGGATCGTTCTCAACTCCCCCACCCACCCACCCCCCCATTCCCTTCCACCGTTCGGAGGAACAACGCCATCGCGAGTCGCCATCGCGCGCCGTTTTTCTCGCGATTTTCCGATCCGGAATCGTGTTCACTCACGTGAGGCAAATGCAACGAGAATCAAAATCAACGGGACGCACCGAGAATTTTCGTGCGTGCGAACTGAGAGAATGATGTGTTACGGTGAAGGAATCGGCGCGGAACCGATCCGATCAGACATCAGTGCAATCAAAAATGCTACGCGTACCTCGACGATCGTACACGTCCAGCAACGTTGTCGACGAGAATCTATGGAAACGGACGATCTCCTCTCTTCTTCTTCGTGCATTTATTCCAATTACTCTTCTGTCAGCCTGTCAATCCTGCCAAGCGGACTCGCGACGAGATCGCGAGTACGCGGCTACGAACGGTCGTTCGAAACGTTCGCTCGTTTATTATTATTATTCGCGCAGCGAAATGTCGTCACAATCTTTCTCTTCTTTCGTTTCCTTCCTCTCCATCATTTTCGTTTCTTTTCCCTTTTCGTTTAACGGCGAAATTAACCCGATACTTTGCGAACGAACCACGATTCTTCATCATTTGATTTTCGTCGGACTTTTACTTCTTCTCATCCGATTCCGGCGAGATTGTTTCCAGATTGTCGCGTCGTCGTCGAATAAGACAGACAAGTATCTCTCTCGTTATTTCAATAGAATTTTTCTAGACTCAGCTTTGACATCTATCTTCTTACGCCTAATTCCAGCTTCAGATTATTTTCACCTTTCGTCGAACGACAGCTTCGCGGACAAGTGTTCCTCGCTCTTTCGATAGAATTAGAAGAACGAAGCCGGTCGGAAGTTGGAGTCCTCCGAGTGTCCTCCTTCACCGCCGAATTCGAAATTTCGAATTCGAAAATTCCGAGACGGATTCGGCCTGGCCAAATTTTATCATCGTTTATCATCGAAACTAGATGAATGAGGGATCCAAGCTCTACCGCCTCTGTCAAAGAATCGTCCGGCAAACGAAACCGGTAACCAACCGGAACTGAATCGTTGAATCGTTGGATCGATTGAAGCCACTCGAGGACTCCATTTAATCATACCACGGCGCGTTTGCTGTTAAAATACTTCGAATCGGACGACAGCGAGCGCGGATAAATGCAGCTCGCTGTTTCACTCTGGACTCACACTGTTTGCTCGAACTTAAGAACGTTGTTCCACGTGGCCAGCCCCAACACAACTCCCCTCTGTCGTCGACGTTGGGCGGATCGATAACAAAAACCCTCTGTGGAATTCCGAGCACCGAGTATCGCGAGAAACTCGACGAAACTCCCCTTCGTTTGTTGCAAACGTTCGTTTTTCGCTCGGGTGAGAACTATCGCCGATCGAGCGGAATCGGCATCTCGAGTTCTCCCTTAATCGCTTAACATCCATCTATTCTCTCCTTCTTTTTACGTTGCACCGGGCCCTACCTGTGTACGTACACGAACCAACGCGAAACAACGATCGAGATACAAACAGGTAGAAATCGGTAGGTCTCGCGTAACGAGACGTGTACTTTGTTCGTACGTTTTGTATTTTCTATATACGTGTATACGGTGATCGAACGATCGGGGGCGATTTAGTTTAGAACGATAGGGTATTTTAGTTTAGAATTCACATTCGTAGATATTGCGTGCGCGGTGCGTTGCCGATCGCCGGATAGGATTTAGTTTCGATTAGGATTTAAGTTGGGAAAACCAAAGGAACCAAAGCGGTGGATGCAGATTCTTGGAAACATAACTTGAGAAGACTCGAAAAAAGACTTGATCGATCGACTCGTCGATTGAACCGATCTCGAATACGATCTCGTACTCCAGACCAATTGTCAATTTAAAATTAGACCGAATTTATCTCTATTCTCCATCCTATCGTTCGATATCTTCGTGGGAAATTTCGTTGTTTCTTAATCTGACAATCATCTTAATGAGGATCAATCTATTACATATTCGTAGGCTGATTTGGCGTCGATAGCTACCACTGATTATGTACCATTTACTTGCGTCTAATCTTCGATTGCTGTGATTTTTCAAAGAAAAAAGAAAACAGAGAAAAACGAAACATAACTAGCCGATCTTCCAATTAGCCGTTCGTACGCGTAAAACTAAGTTTCGATTCAAACGTACCAATAAAGTTACGCGGGCCAGTGGTGGCCAGTTTCGTTTCTTGCCGTTAGAATTCGGTTCTTGCACGAATGATCACTGATCACTGATCACTGAAACGAGGCATCTGCATCGATCAATTCGACTAACGATCGAAACGTGTGACGGGTCGTACGCACAGTCTGGACCAGTAATGCAAAATGTAATGTCGCAAAATCGAGAAGAATTCGTCTATGTCTCCATTATATACGAATAGTTTCCTTCGCTGTTTTCGACTTTTGTCTGTTAATTAGTATTAAACGCGAAACGACCAACGTTCTAGAGAGCACCATCGATCTGGACCAAGAAATTCGAATCATCCTCGGAATTGAATCATTCAGAGGCGCGTCCTGCCTGCGTGAATCGTTGAGAAATTTCGACGCTTCACGCACACAGGGCTGAAAATCACGAGAGACACGAAACGTTGCTCATCGAGTCGCTCGTATTTTTTTTTTCTCTTTGACGAGATATACACATACACATGTATCATGTATACACGCAGAGGGCTGGCCATGTCTCTTCTATAAACAACTACTATACTAAACCTACTAAACGTATCGAGATTTCTATTCGACTTTATTCCTATGAAAAAAAAAAGAAAAGGAATCCTACTATACTTGTACAATTTTATCTCTCTTTCTCTAAAGTACTGTACACGTTATAAGTAACTGAAAAAAAGGACACACACACACACACACATATATACATATGTTATACATATTCCTATCTATATACCTATATATATATACACACACACGAGATCTCTAATCTTTGATCTATCGATCTATCTTATCTTTAATCACCGTCTTTACTCACCACTTGCACGACACTCGTAGAGAGACGAAGGAAACATAATAAAGATAATTGCGTTGTTAATTAAACGGTAACGGTATAGGTAGGACCATTTGGTACTCGCGTCGTAGTATCGTCCTCGGTCACCGATGACCATTCGAGGACGGCGCGCGTTATCGAGAAACGGGGCCCGACACGTCCTCGTCGCGATGAAAACGCGGGAGACAGAAAGAAAAGGGAAGAAAAGAAAGGAAAAGGGGGAGGAAAGGATGCTCGACTCGACGTGACTTGGTTTATAAATAAGAAAAGAGTCACGAGAGGATGGATTGGGCCACGTTTCTCGAGGGCTCCACGCACGATGAAACACGGCATAGGCCAGAGCGGGCTAACTGGCGGCCCTTGCCCCCACTTTCCTCATCAGTAGCTACCCCCTCCACTGCATCGGTCTCCCCACTACCAGTGGAGGGGGTAACGCTAGCGATCAGGAAAGCAGGGGCCGCCAGTTAGCCCCGTTCTGCACAGGCGATGAGTTACACATCGACATTTCTACGTTAGAGTCGGTTTGCTTGCCGATTCACCGATCGCCGAGCTACGTAACGAGACTTAGAAATCGGATCCATGCATCGCCGCGTGTTTCAACGTGCGTGTGTACGAGGGCCTTTATAGATACATTTCGAGAACTAAAGTTATAATATCGTAACGATAGCGAAACTTTGTAAAGTAGATAGGAGAAAGGAGTCGAGGTGGAGGACGAGGGGGTTAACCTTCTCGGAGGTTAATTAGCGAAACGAAATTAACGGTGGGGATGTGCACATTGAATTCTGAGTTTTTCTACCGCGTAAAGCGTGATATACACACGCACGTACCGCTCGTCGCGTAGCAGATATTACAAAACGATGTATATATGTATTGTTGCGTTATATTGCCTAACGATTGAACGACAGCGTGGGCCGCCTCACGTTGTTGTTCTCCGATCGAGAGAATTAAAAAGAAAAGAAAAAGAAAGAGAGAGAGAGAGAGAAACCTTCTTCTTCCTTGCGCCGTCAGGAATGTCTGTCCTGAGATGAGATTAGAGGGACGAGCGTTAGAGTACGAATACCTTATTATAAATAGCCGTGTTGTAAATAGAAGACGAAGACCGCTGATTTTATGAAATTTACAAAGTGCTGTCGACGCGAGTGAGATCGTTCGAGTTTGTTTAGTTCCTCTCCGACAGTCGTCGAAATACAATATACATATAGCACCGGTTAGCAGAGCATTTCACAGTGCACATGTAAAGATGTTAGAGATCTTTTAGCGAGAGACGATCTGGCCGGTCGCGTCGGCGACACTTTTGTTCAAGTTCGTCGTTTCGTTGACCGTTTCCTCGCAGGTCGTTCAGAGGCCTCGAATAATTCTCGCTGTTCGATCGATTGCTAATCGTAAGACCCACTCGTGGACTACACACGTCCCCGTTAGCGCGTAAGAATTCCGACGTAGAATTTAAGCCCGTAGCGAAGATAAAGAAAAGTTCGACGACGTTTTGGTTTTCCATGTTGGAACAAGCGTCGTCCGTCGAAGAGCAAAAGAAGAGAGGGAAAAAAAAGAATAAAAAAAAAGAAAGAAATACAAAGAAAAAGAAGAAAAAAAGAGTTTACGGTTAAACATAGCGAACAATGCAGAAACGAGGAAACATTCTCCGTGCCCTGAAAAACACTTCACCACGGATTTTTCCCCTCTATCTATCTATCTATCTATCTATCTATCTATCTATCTATCTATATCTATCTTAATCGTCCTTTTTGCCCCGTTTTTTCTAGTCTCTTGTTCCTCGAACCGAACGCGATCGATCTGTCGCGATGTTGCTTCAAACGCATGTTACTCAATCTGCCCGAACGCAGATCGCTTCTTGCCTTTTCGTCCCCTCGTTTCTTTTCTCCCTTCATCCCCCATCCTCCCCCCCCCGTCATTCTGCCTTTCTGTTCCTTCGTTATAGTATGTAACGATGTTCGTTCCCGGCGATTCGACGAGACGTCGCGATCGCGAACTTTCGGTTATCTGCTACCTCCGCGCCATACAACGAAAATCCGATTACGTTTACGTTGCGCCCGTAAAAGCATTCGCACGATTGTATATCGCTTGAATCGAGAAACTATTTAACCAACTTAGAGGCAGCCTCTGGTTGGGCGGCCGGAAGGTCGAGACTTATCGCGTAATCGCGTTGCCGCCGATATCTCCCCCGAGGAGGGCTTCGAGCAATTAACTCGCTCGTACAACGTGCGAGATAACGCGACGCGACGCACGATAATGAACAAAGGATTTCGAGATTGCCCCGTTGGAACTTCTGAAACGACCCAGTCGAAACCGACCGAGGTGAAGTCGTGCCAATTTTGGTTCCTGAAGTCGACGCGATTTTCTCCGAGGATCAAAGCCTCCCTTTCTTTTCTGTTCCTTTCCTTTTTTTCAATTCTTCGGTTTCTTTCAAAGTTATTTCAGAAATAATCTATATGTAAAATAACGAAATTATGTATTATTAAGTATCTCGTAATATAAAGATTAAACTAATTTTTCTTTCCAATTCAATGATTTATTTGTTACGTCGTGGAATAAATTATTTACCATTATTTTTTTGATAGAAATAACGTTGCCCAATGTTTATAGTTACTATTTCATATTCTACAATTGCAGTATTAGTTACTATCTCTCATCTACAGACACAAGTTGAAAATGGATATCGCTCGATTTTCTAGCGACGATAGAAATTTGGATATTCTCCGTGGCTATATTTGTAAAATATAATATAATACTCCTCTCTTATCTTCGTCGTCAGACTATTCTCATTTGCAACTTTGAAGGATGCTCCCAAATTTCGTTCATTAACGGACCAAATGTTTGAGCAACAAGTCCTATTAAAAACTAACAATAAGGCAATTAAATTATTTTGATTTTCATTGATCATTTCTCTTTTTCACATGAGTATTCTGAGATTTCATTGATATTTATTTCGAATGTTACTTCCATTACCAAATAAATATTATTTTCTCAAACAATCAGTTCCCCAGCTTTATTATTTTCCCAATATTATTTGCATCGAAGCTTCAAATCCCTTCGATTGGCCACACGAGCTGCCTGCCATCAATTGAAATCCATTACTTGCCAAATACGAAAGAATATTATTTCGAACATTTATTTATACGAATTGTCATTCGAAATAAATTTGCAAGCCCAGTGAATAAAGTCGTTTGCAATGCGACGGGCTGAAGGGAAACTCTGTATCCGGCGAGAAGATCTCAAGAAATGTTCGAAAGACCGCGACTTGTCCGATTACGCGAAAGTATCGATCCTTTCGCTCGGTTCATCCACGAGGCGCGATGAAAGCTTAATCTTCCGTCTTCTGTGTATTAATTCCTACTACGCACGGGAGAGCGAGAAAGGACCGGGGGACCGGTTCCCTTTTATGGAAGAAAATAAAAAAAAGAGGAAAAAAAGAAAAAAAAATCGTAAGACGTTAAGCCGTTTTATGCCTACGCTCATTATTACCGGCATTATTATTATGATTATTATTATGATTATTATTATTATTATTATTATTATTACTATTACTATTATTATTATTACATACTGTCGATTCGCCGTTCGTCGCTTGCGCGGCCATTCAAGTTGCTACGCGCGCCGATCGAACGAACGTGATGAACTGCTCGAGGATTCGTTTCTGCCTGGGG
>NIPQ01091983.1:0-24299 GCA_002806875.1 Lepidotrigona ventralis hoosana
GATATAATCTCTGGTCAATCTGGTTCATTGTTTCCGCGGAAAATTGTTTCGAAAATATAATTAAAATAGTGGAATCTTATTAATATTTAAATAAATTTAATAATTAATAATTTTAAATTTATTTAATTTAATAATTAAATTTATTAATTTAATAATTAAATTTATTAATTTAATAATTAAATTTATTAATTTAATAATTAATAAATTTAATAATTTAATATTTAAATAATTAAGATAAATATTTAAATATTATTATTTTTAATATTATTAAATATATTTATTAAATATTATAAAAATTTTAATATTATTAAATATTTAATATTATTAAATATTATAATTTATTATTTATTAAATATAAATTTTAATATTATTAAATATATTTATTAAACATAATAAGATAAATGTTTCTTCTGTTGAATATTGTAGTAAGTACTTCACTATGCTCCGCTATATATTTTGCACATTATATATATTTTTGCATGTTATACACATTGAGTGCGCGTTTGCACTGTCAAATTTTCCGTAAATGTATAAATATCTATTAATAACTAATTGATTTAATTCGTTCCGTGTTTTTTTTTTCTTCATCTTTTCTCCCATCTTTTATAGTTCTTTTTTTATGTAAAAACTGTATTTTATATACTAAATACACAGGATGTTCTGTTGAAATAAATCGAAAGTGCAGGATAAAATTTTTTCATCTATTAATTATAAGAAAAATGTTTCTCGGGAAAGTCGAATCTGAAAATTCATTAAATACCAAGATAATTTTTAACGAGACATATTCAGTTCATTTTCTTCGAAATAAAGCTTCTAGAATTAGCCAAATTTAAGCAACGATTTGATAAATTTTCAAACTAAATTATCTCGAAAACAGAATCTCGAATAAAAAAAATTCTATTCTGCATTTTCGACGTATTTTTTCACGAGAAATCATCCTTCGTTCTAATTTCCACATGCTACATATACACTCTGTGTATATAGAATTAAATGAATTTGATTTAGATTGATTGCAGAAGTTTTATGTTTATTAGCAACTGTAATTAATATTTATTACAAAATTGTGACTTTTTATGAGAAAAGATTACATAAACTTCGATATGGAAACGTAATAAAACAAATGAAACTATAACGATTATACTACGCAGAACGGTGTGTTTACAGCGATATAATCTTTAATCGATTTTCAAAAGAAGACGTAATTAATAGCTTAATTGATTTAATTCCCTTCATTTGATTTCGTTCCAGAGATTAATTCACGATATGAACATGGTAAAATTTTATATCCACCAGAAACTGCTATAATATAGAGAAAACTATAGTTTTCGATAGACATCCTTTTATAGTTCTTAATCAATATAAAATAATAGTTTACTTTATTAGTAGTCTACTCTATATTCTATATAGTAGTTGTTTTATTAACAATCTACTTTCTATTATAAAATTATTTGCAAGCTGATTGTATTATAAAGTCTACTGTTGTTATACATATAAAGCAAAGAGTAATTACTATTTTGTAGTACTACGTGCTAGTAGTATAAATTAACAATAATTTTTATGCCAACTAGAAAGACAAAATTAATATCTATCAAATATCATAATTTCTTCATTACATCAACGCTTGTGTTTTAAACGAGGCTTTATATTTTAAATTCTCTTTCATCTGAATAGGAAAAATAAATTGTTGCAACTAATAATGAAGGAAATGAGAACCACTGATCTTCCTCTCGGAAGTTCGCGTACCATAGTAGCATAGTAATTAAAAAATGCAACGGTTACAATATATATTTATAAAACAATATTGCTCCGTGTCACCTCGTGACGAATCGAAAATATTTATGAAATTAAAGGAGTAAAATTCGCTTGACATACGTGTTGCAAAAACCATTTCACTCGCGTATAATAATCACCCTAATGTCACGCATACGTACGTACATATGTAATTATATGTAATGTTCCGGTACTGTAATTTTAATTATGATGATAGTAGGATCCAGTTTAATTATATTGTAGTTTAATTATATTCCTGACTTTTTTAAATGGTCTTTGATAATTGAATATAAATAAAAATGAAACGCTGGAATAAAATGTAATAAAAAAAAAAAGAAATTTCTCTTTTGAGGAAAGAAAAATTTCTTTTAAATAAATAAAAAAAACATTTTATTTCTGTTTCTGTATTCATTGCAATTAGACTCTGGACTTTTATGCGAATTTTCGTCCTTTCCTTTTACTTGTGTATCCTCTTAAGCAATTCTAAGAGACATGATCAATGTTTTCAGATCTAATTTCAATTAACAAATTAAACAAGATCTCTAAAATGTCTGAAACACTTCGTTTTCTATTTTAATTTTTTTTTTTTAAATTTAAAACAATATGACAGATTTATTTACTTATTTGCAATTCTGATTGGAATAAATTATCTGTGATATGCTTTCTAATGAAACTTTCTCTTACACTTTTAATGTAAGTCTTTCCCTTCGTACATAAAATTACAAATCTCTGCCTCTGTGAATAAAATTTCAATGACACGGGAATTGCTTGAATAAAATATTTGTGAAGTCATTGTATAAATAATATTTTATTTCACTCGATATTATCTTGAAATAATCCTATGTTAGTTCATTTAATCAAGCAAATGATTTTTCTCTAAATCATTTAATTGTTTAGCTATCAAGTGAAAAAAATTCTCCATTTTATCTTACATTTCGTACCTGTTTCTCAAATAATTTCTAATTCTATTGTATAAACTTCACTTTCCGGCTGGGATCGTTTGTTATTTTATTTCGATGAATTAACTGAAATAAGAAATTATTTGCAGGTGATCTATTAATAAAATAAAGTTACTTTTCGGAAGTTCCTTTTCAAATAAAAATTATGCGATTAAGTGGAGAAATCTAAAAAAAGATAAATACACCATATATTTATTGTTTTTACTTTCGCATAATTTCCAGCAGGAAAATTATTAATCATTTGATTCACATTAATATTATAATTTTATAGCTGTTATAAAAGAAACTCGTACAACAATAAACCTGGACTTGTTTTAAAACTTGAAGCTTCTATTATCAAAATGTATCGTTCTCTCCTGAGAACATTTTTACAGCAAATACCATAAATTGTCATAGTGTGTAAAAGCATGGAAAAATATTTTTCCAAAGCCAATTTTGAATTTTCGTCATGCAAGCCTAATATTCAAAGTTCAATGAAATGGCGATCGAGAGATGGTTTCAATCTTCAAATCTATTGTAGATTTCAGTCACGAAAAACATTCCTCGATATTCCTGTGATAATTTATGCCAGTTCTCAAAGGAAAAAGTTAATCCATCTACTACGTGATATAAAAACATTTCAGAATAAAATGAACAGTAGAAACTTCAAGCTTTAAAGTTAATCCAAGCTTATTATTGTACGACTTCGTTTTATAAAATTTGTAACACTTTCAGTATTTAATGTTCGAATTAATTTCTATAAATACAACATAAACTTCTATCATCTTTTTCAATACGTTATATCAATCTAATAAACTCGATCGATGCTTTTCGACATTTGCTTTCAAATATAAATTTCACCTGTGACAGATCAACAGTTTCATTCGATCGGTGGCAAAAGTAAGAATTCGAATTTCGAAGATTACTTCATAAAATTAAAAAAAAAAAAAAAGGATTAATTACATCCGAGGTTTGATTGAAGAAATCTAGCTAGAAGTTGAGAAGTGAAACGTAAAAGGACTCCGTAAATGGGAAATAATGATATGATGGGAGGAATAAAGGAAAGGAGATAATACCAAAGAATCGAGCGCAAAACGCGAGAAATAGCTTCAACCAAGATTGCTCCACATTTGCTCGTAATGTTCCCGCTTGTTCTCACAATTAGGCTACGTTATTTCACCAAGGATAAACGAGCGAATCCAGGAAAAGTATAATTGGTATATCATTTCGCATCTCGTTGAACGATCATGGTAACATGGTAAATTACGAGGCTAGGAAACAAATAAGACTGTGAAATACTGTCTTTCTCGGGTCGCATAGTCGAAAAGAGTTCCAATTAAGGGTCGAACGAAACTGAAATTGAAATTAAATTGCGAAAAATAAAAAATTCTTCTGTCGGAAGAGCATGACTAATAATTTTGCTCGTCGATGTTAAAACAAAAATGTTCTCAATATTTGCAGCAAATACTGACATTAAATATGTATTATTCATTGAATGTAGAAGATGGATTTTTATTTTATTTAATTGTATCTTCTGAACTTAGTTGTCTTCGTGGAACATTTGTTATACTGATCCTATAAATATTATCTAACGAGAACATGATTTTTATATATTTGTTTAATCTTATTAAATAGCATTAAATAGTTGTCCAAAAATATAGTTTTTTACCTCACCTTATATATTGTTGTTGTTATTATTATTATTATTTGTTTGAGTTTGTTGTAAGGTAGTCAGGTTAACAGTGAAGTCATTAGTGACCGTCAAAAGATACATAAGTAATTGTTTACTTGCATGAATGATAATTACGATTAGTTACAAGAAATGAAGTATATTGACGTATTTTGAAAAATTCTAACACGTTGTTATCGTTATTGGAATCGTTCCAAGGATTGGTCTCACCTTGTATTTTGCAAATAATTTTACAAATAATTTTTCTACAAATTCTACAGACGGATAATATTCAATTTTCTGCAAATAATTTTTCGAATAATTTATAAGATTTTACCGTGCGAATTTCAATGCGTGTTGAAATTATTTGAAGAGATAACGAGGAAGAAAGAAGAAAGGAAGAAACAGAAATTTTGTCACAAACTAGCTTNTAAATTTTTTAAAAAAAAAAAAAAAAAAAAAATTCGTATTTTACTAGCAAAGAAACTACTACACCGAATACTTAACAATGTCTTACAAAGACATTTTCGACACTATAATAAATTGTATTCAATAGTGATGTAGTCCTAATTGTCACAGAATCTTCTATAAAAATTATGAAAAATGGCCAGTACTCGTTTCTTCCTCTTACTTTTTGTTACTCTTTTAGACTGCGAATGTTTTTGCGCTTTTTGGAAAATTCAAAACTCGAGAAATTTACAGAAAGCGTAATTTACATTTACGCGACGATAATATTTTATTACTGAAAGCTCGGAGGCCTTAAAACGGAAAAATATTGTTTTACATTTTTCACTCATTTTCGCAGGTGGGATAACTTCTTATCGATTAATCACTCGTGTGCAGTACAGAATTAGCAAAATTCAAGTATATATTGGTAAATTTTCAAGCTTGATTTTTTTCAAAAACGACGACTTAAATGAAAAGATTTTATTCTTTGTTATAAATATTATAGTATGTGCATATATAAATATTATACTACTATATGTTTATACTACCTTTATATATATAACGTTATATATACTATATACTATATACTATAATATATAACGTATATATACTATCATTATGTCCACTATTATATAAAATTACGTTTATATATAAATATTATTCTACGTATTATATTATATATCATTATATAATATATTATTATATATCATAGTATTATATTTATAATATTTATATATAAACATAATTTTATATAATAGTGGACATAATGATAGTATATATACGTTATATATATAGTAACGTTTATATACTATCATTATGTCCACTATTATATAAAATTACGTTTATATATAAATATTATTCTACGTATTATATTATATATCATATAATATATTATATATCATAATATTTATAATATTTATATATAAACGTAATTTTATATAATAGTGGACATAATGATAGTATATAAACGTTACTACATATATAACGTACGTTTATATATAAATATTATTCTACGTATTATATTATATATCATTATATAATATATTATTATATATCATAGTATTATATTTATAATGTAGATTACAGTGCATCTTCTCATGTAAAATCCTCGCTCGTTGCTTCAACACCGGGGGCAACGTTTTGTACAATACAAGAAATCTGAACCTGAAAGTCCCGTTTGTCAAGTTCGGCTTATTATATTCACGAAACGTTCACTTGCAAAGCAAGCTTTTGTCGCTCGGATGACAAAGGAAAGGGTGTTGCAGTATTCTCGAGTCACCCGGTAGAACAACAACAGTCGTACGTGGGAGTGGTGTTGTGTTGGGCGGAAAGTAACTACGTCCGCCTGAGAACCACTGTCCTTTCTCTCGCTAACAGCTAGCTAGGTGGGGGATCGGCTGTCAGCGGGGAAGGGAGTCTCTCGTGCACGCTCTTTGCGGCCGTACTTTTCACCAGTAACGTGAACGCTGTCAGTGAGCGTCAGTCTCGAAGGAAGTGGTCCTGCCAGTGGTGTCCACTCGTCCTCCACAGGACGATCTCTCGCTCGTCGCGAGGGACGCGATTTATTCTTCTGCACTGGATCTTCCTCGTGAGGGAGATCGAAACTCGTGTCGGCGATGTCCATCGACTCGAAGTGAGAACGCGCGAGTGAAAAGCCGAACTGGCCACGATTTCATTGTCCGAGCGATCTTCTGTTGCGCAAGGGAACGATGTGTCTTTTCAATCGTAGAAGTGAGAGGCCTTTTGAATTAGTTGTCGGATCGAAACTCTGTTGAAAGAGACTGAGAGTGAGGAAGCATTTAGAGTTGGAAACGATGAACCTTTCATTAATCAAAATTAACAGTCGAGGCGGGAATATTGATTAAGAGTGGGAAAACGGAAGGAAACGTACGGTATTTGCACGAAGAGAAACACGACGTTGTGCTTCCATTAACGACCGAAGTATAAAAATTCATTGAAAATAAAATAAAAAAGAAGAAAGAAAAACCGGTGAAAAATTCAAACGAGGAGAGGAGGCTGTTTATTTGTTTTATCGACGAAGATTACAGCATAGATTAAACAGGGAAACGGTAGGATCTGCGCGAGCAGATAAAATAGACTCGTGACAGTGAAGAAAATCTCGAGGCTCAACTCGTATCGGCGAACTAAGAATAAAAACCCGTCATTGTTCTGTTTCTCGCTAGAGAGTTGGAATTAGTCGCTGAGAGAATCGCGCAACTCGCGCTGTCCACTCGTGTCATTTGCCGCGAAGCATGAACAGGCAAGAAGTCGCACGAACGCTTCGACGTACTCCAAAACTCATCGATTCGTTTCGAAACCGACCGAGAGAGATTCGTGTTTCCCCGGCGTGATTTATACGCCTTGAACTCTTGTCGACAGGGTTGACGATCAAAAGTCAAACAGAAGCGACGAAGAAGATCGAGGAGAATATCCTTAACAGTTAAGTGATCCTTGACAGTCACGAGTTCATCTTGCGGTGCAAAGTGCGAGCTGAGGGCGTTGGAAAATGTCCAGCATGGTGGATCACGCCCAAGGTCGTCCGCTGGAACAATCGTCACATGCGTCTTTACTATCTGATCTCGTTCGGATATCGAGATTCGTTATTGTGGCGTGATTATTGAGTTCCTCGAGCTTGGAGTACGAAGGAGGATAAAATAGTAATACTCTGCTCCTTCGTCTCTTTCGTTGATTTCAAAGCGGATGCTCTGAGCGAAAGGGAAATCCTTGGGATTGCAGGATTGCTGCTCGATGATTTCTCGCCCACGCGAATGGTGGGGTGGATTCAAAATACGAGACGGTCGAGTTACCTCGTGAAACCTCGAGTTCTTAAACGTTCTTAAACTTGTTGTCAGGACTCGAAGAGAAATAAATTTCTTCGATTTTAAAAGAATTTTTGGGAATTCTGACGCACTCTCAAGCATTCTAAGATTCTAAAAGAGAATACTCTTAATCTTAAGTCTTAATCTTAGTCTTAATTTCGAAGGAAAAGAGCAATTCTTAAAATCCTTTAAAATAACTTTCAAGTAAATAAAAGACTATCAAATGCTCTTCTATCTTGCCTTTCAAAGGAATTCTCAGGATCTCGAATAAACTTTGTTACACACGAGCGACATCGAAAAGTAAGTCCTCGTTTTACTGCGAAAGGAGGAGAGGAGGATCCTTGAAATCCTAGAATTTCCTCCAGCCATGAAAGTGCGAAGTTACCCCGGCAGGGCAGTGTTGGAGGACCCGGAGTTGCTGTTGGACCCGGACGCAACTCGTGGTAGAGCGATGGAGCTTCTTTACGAGGCCAGCTGGCGCGAGTGTGGCGTGAATTGGACGAGCAACGGGAGAAGCAAACCACCGTCGAGGGAGGACGAGTATCGGCAACCGTACGCCGAGGTGATCTCACAGCTGGAGGGTGTTCTGGAGGGTGGCCGCGTTGGCTCGTCGGCCAGGGACGTCGACGCCGAGTCGAGGAGATCGAGCAGCACCGGTACGACTGACAGTGAATCGAGCGAACTGAATCAGACTACCGGGAACAACCAGGGCGGATTCCTTATACCCAGACCGAGGCTGATTGTACCGGTTCACACCTACGCCAGGAGACGACGAACTGGCGCTCCTCCGCCAGCAAGGAGGCGACACGTACGCGAAGGTATTCCAACGCGACATTTTCTTTTTCCAATCCTTTATGGAATTATATATTCTCACTTGGTGACGTCATTTTCGTGGACGACGTNTTTTTTTTTTTTTTTTTTTTTTTTTTTTTTTTTTTGTGAAGGAAATTTCTCTTTTATCGACTACCGGCAAACTGATTGATACTATTTTTTATTGATTATATTAATTTGTTAGCTTCTATACGTATATAAAAATATACATATAATATATTAATATAATAAAACATATAATACAAACACCAATATATGTATTTTTTAATAAATTTTTAATAAATGAATGTATATGATGATAGTAGTAATATCCATATATAATCATTTATTGAATTTATTTATTAAATCACTTATATGTACGTGCACATGTAATCATTTATTTAAAAAGATGTTGAAGAAAGAGAGTAATATTCTTGAAAATGATGTAAGAAATAATTCGTACACGTCGAATTTACATATAACTTTTAAAAACTTATAAAGAAGATTGATTTATTTTTGGTAATGAAACTTTTATTAAAGTAAAGATTAACTGGAACATATAATTTCAAAAAATTGTTAAAAGTAGTTTAGATTAAATTTTCTTTATTAAAATTCTTCTTCAAACTTTTCTATTATTTCTCGTTTCTCAATCATTCATTTTGAAGACTTATTAATATTATTTAATAGCAGTTATTAAGGTAATTTTGAAATTTTAGTGAGATTGCACTAGAAATTGAATCACATACATAGTTTTTATACATTTTTTTTATTAAAAATTGGAGAATGAAAAAAAATTACGCTAATTATTAACCATATATTTTTTTAACTTTCGCGGAATTTTTTTAGACGATCAATCAAAAAGTTGTGCGATTTCGTTCTTCAAACGTGTAGTTTTTTGGATCAATCAGTGTATTTATATAATTCAAAATTAGCGGCCAAGAATGGCAAGCCAAAGGAATTAAAAATTAAGATAAAGAAATTAAAGATATTATTAAAAACAATAGAAATTCAATATAAATTATTCTGCGCAGTTTCTTGAAGTCTTTAAGTTGGTAAAAGTATCGAGCACTGTAATATTAATTCACTTATGTAAGAGAGCTCGTGCAACAGCCACGTGGAAACATTTTCTAAAAGTATACACTTAGCTCTGGGCAATTGCGAAACCCCGGCAATATGAATAATTTAATTGTGGACTTTTACATAGTACCATATATATTCCAAGAATTAACTTGATATCAATCCGACATCGATCCGTCGATCGATCAGTATGCATAACGTTTCTGAACAAGCGTTACCGCAAGTATGAACTAACACATTTCCGCAATAATAACGGGTTGTCTGAAGTACAGTGAAGTCGAGAGAAGGAGAGGCATCGAATCACTTTGAATGTAATTCGAGCATTTAAAATAATATAGGTGTTGATAAATATTTGGTGTTACATATTTCATTTGTATAAAAAATTGTTACACTCGGGAGTTCGTCAATTTTTTGATGAAGTATGAAGGAAAATATATCGATAGAATCACGAGGATTAAATACTGGGAATACTTTTTTAAACAGTATATTATCGCAATAATTATATTACGATGACTAGACCGTCCTGTCGACTGACAATTTCAACAATAAAACATGACATAAATCATCTCTAACGAGAGGTGACTTACTCTGATTGGCTTCTGAGCTCTCCATTTATAGATAGATAAATGGCTGTATAAAGGAGTAATTCAAGGGCTGATTTATTTCAGATTCGTTATCGTAACGGTTAACACATTCTAAATAATTCAGTACGTGTTGCCCGTTTTTGGAACGATCCTCGCTCGAATGAGTATTTCGTTGAATCGATATTGATCGATTATACGTCGAATGGTCGATCATTGATCTCAATAATTGACAGGAATTTCCGAACGATTAATTTTAATCATTTTAATCCTGATAAGTCTTTTAAAAAAAAGAAGAAAAATGTAAAGCATCCTACTTGGAAATGAATATTAAATTCTGTTCAACTGAAGTTCCAATGCATGTCACTATCTTTGTGACACATCAAGATTTGTCGATCTGGTATATCTATCATGGTTGCCTCTGTTAACGCTTCGGTTTCGCCGAATTTCCCGAAGAGTATCTCGATATTTCGACAAAATGAAGAGAAAAGATATCTTCATTTCTAAGAAAAATAGGCGATTTTTAGAAATTACTCCAAAATTGATATATCTCGAAGTAAAACTCAAAAAACTTGGTGAGATGTAATTCCAACATGTTCCAGAGAAAGCCTTAAAATACTAATCCGATAGAATTGTTACAATTATTATGAAATTATTATCATTAGATTGCGAATTTTCATGCGGAAAAAAATTCGGAAAGTTAAAATATATCAGAAAAGATTTTTTTTTTTAATAAAAGAGAAGATGAGCATTGAATTATTGAGGTAAAGTGTATTAAACAAAATCGATCATTCAGAATCGATCGTTCCTTCTAATAAGTAAAACTTTGAATCAAGCAATAGAGCAAAACAAGATCGTTCACATAAATCAAATTGGAATGAAATATCAAGAACGAAGGAACGTACTACAATTTATCTTAATGAGCCAGTTTGCTTTTTTAAGCAGAGTTGCCTGGAAAGCATTGAATTAATAGGTACACTAAACGTAAGTGGGGATCCGAGGATACTTTGAAATTATTCGTTTCTTCTTCTTATCAGCAAATTAGGCTGAAAAAAAGTGGCACCTGAAAACGAAGGATACCGATCCACGTTGACGTGAATTCGAGGAATCATAAAAATTTCAGAATTTTATTATCGAAATGAACGAGAAAGAAGCTGTCCTATGTAAGATATCTTAAGCAGAGCTATCTTGCCTTGAGACGAGCATGGAAAAAAAAGAATCGAAGGGTAGAAAATATAATTTCAAATTCATCGAAGAAATGAGTAGATAGAGTTTCAAGAATTTTCCAGTGCAATCGTCAATTTAACTGCGAGTTGACCAGACTCTTTGTTCGAAATTTAAATGCATAATACATTAATGTTTCATTGGCACTGACGTTCAAATGGCACTGCAACGTTGAACTGTTACTTAACGCACAATGAAAACGCTTACGCACTTCATTTAAACGCGTAAACAGTAAATAATTCACGATCCAGTTGTCGGTGATATGTGGCGTCAATGTAAATGCTATTATAATTTCATAATTTCCGTTTTATCGCTTCTTTTATCACGTTTGTTGTCAGGGTTACGAAACGTTGTTTTCGTATATAAAGGGAGAGACAAACTTTGAGACGCTGACTTTGAAAATTGTAGCATTTGTTGCTCGAACCACTTCGAGCTTTTTGAAACTTCAAGGCTCGAAATTTCTAACGTTCAATAATTGGAACGTTAACCTTGTTAATTTTCTTTTTTTTCTTTTTGCTCTTCGTTAATGTGAATTTTATATCATTGATAAATGAAATGATTGGATTTTTTTCGTGATAAGTAAATAAGTAGTTAAATGGATGTGATGTGTCTCTGTTTATTATGTATTTATTATCAGGTTGGCGCATATATCCAATTGTCGTTTCGTACAATCAGATTTTAACTGTACTTTGACAAAATTAATTAATTTAATCGAGTTATTATAAATTTGACGTAAATTTAAGAGAAATTCTCATGTCAATGACTATTTTGGTGTCCCGGATCTCGACAGTAAGAATTTTCAATTTTAGAATTCAGTAATAAATTTTGTTCATAGATTTTGTAAAAACGACTAAAATGAAAAATATCTTGTCCACATTTTACATTTCCAGAAATCTTCAAGGCACTTTTGAATTCATACAAGAAAATCACAGAAATTCATAGTGTTTCGTATTAAAATTTTCCTTCTTTATTATAAATAATAGGAAATTTAATAGTGCGCCAAAGTCAAACTTTGAAGAAATGATGTTTCATCTCAAGCAATCTAATATATATCTATATATTATTTTACTCATTTACATCATTTTTCCTATTTACACGCAAATACATTATATTTCGTTTAATATACGTAACATTATATATAAACTAAATGAAATGAATGATAATGATAATCAAATATAGATCATGATCCTGTCAATTATACGCGTATTTGTCACAAGCATTTGCATATTAAATATATAAAGACACATTTAGACATTAAAAATTGCAATCGAACTAAACGTCGAATTAGAAGAAATAAGAAAAAAAAAAAGGAAATGAGAAAATTTTGTTCGAAATCAAATCTCGTTAAATTTAAGCGCGCTTGCTCGCTTAAAAAGTTAACTTAGCTAAGAAGGATACGTTAATTTCCTGTGATATTTTCCGGTTTCCGCAAGAAGACGCCGCGAGGTTGTCTAATCGCAAAATTAGATACAATACACACTTTACGTAGTTACGTAGAGAACGTCGATTAAGCGGAGACTGGTTTGCACTACCGCTCGTAGGGTGTAGATCCGGGTCGAGTCTCGATCAATTGCAACTAGCTTTTGTAATCCTGAGAAAAATGTCTGTCTTTGATACGACCAATGAAATATCGAAAGGTCTCTCGTTTGGAAAACTTAAACTAACACGTTCGATTGTCTCGTTCGAAATTTATATGATTTCTCTAATCGACGAAATACCTAATTTTTGTAAAATTTATGTTTCTTACAACACGAAAGTGCATTTTTTATTATTATTAATTATATTTATCATTATACTAGCCGTTTGTGCTGTTTAAAATTTTTCTCATTTTAATGTTGCAATTACCGATCTCTATCGCGTACCATATTTTAAATCGTAACGAATAAATGGAACCTGTTAAGCAAATATATTAGAAACATGAAATTCGTTATTGTAGTACCTCTCAAAATTTAATAACGAATATAATATAATATGCAGAAGTATATAAATAATGCTTAAAATTTAGTATTTATTATAATATGTAAAATTCCACTTGGAATCCTATTTCTTTAGTTATATTTCCGTAAAAATACATGTAATTAACTCTCCTAATCCTGATCGTTAGATTATTGGGAACAATTTAAAGTTTGAGTTTACTTGACTTAATTTCATTATTATAGTAATAATCCAACGATTATACGGATACTTACCATTGAGGTTTAACGAATCTTTCTCGCAATTCGGATTACCGCGAAATTTAAAAATTGAAGTATTTTTTCTTCACCGCAAAGAAATTGCATGAGAATCTGTTTCCAATAAATATCATTTTTCAGACTCGCTGTGAAGACTGAATGATACTGTAAAATAAGAAACACACTTCCATCGCTCTTTATTTTTATTGTACAGCACAATATTTAAATTATAACGTTATTTAAGCATGTATGTTAGACGTCAAGCGCTCGATTTCTCTGAAATTTCGGATTTGCTATAAAAACGCTATGGAGAAATAATTCTTTAAACCTGCATTTCTTTAACCTTCGATTGCAACATTCTTGTGGAAGCAAGCAACGATGCAAAAATAAACGAGAGTTCCTTCGAATGAAAATACGAAATATGTTTTCCGTGTTGCAAGCGTATTAACTATGCACGATTCGACGTATCAGTCAGCGATCGTGAAAACTAGATTTAGGTCGGACGTCTCTATCGCAAGAGCAGCGATATTTTACTCAAACCTTTTTATTGCTTTTATCATTTTACGCTTCTTCTACCCATGTTTCCGACACATGCTTGGATTTTATAATACGTACTTTGCATCGCGTGAGATAACACTTTCTTAAATTGTGAAAAAAGTAAGGGAATCATATCTTCAAATACGTGATATTTCGTATTTAATTGATTATTTGCAGCCGCATTGATCGCTGTAATGAGTAGATTGCGAATTTCCATTATATTTACGAATGGTTTGAAGACCATATTCAAAAATAAATGTGACATAAATGATGTATAAAGTATCAAAGCAGTATTTAGCTGCAATTAAACTGCGGAGTTTTACGCGTGTTTTTGTGTGATTTTTTATAATATTAATTAAATAAATGGAGTTGAAGTAAAAATTTATTTCACCCACTAAATATCATAAATATAATAAAATGTAACATAAATATAATTGTAAATGTATCATGATTGTATTTTAATATATATATATATATTATTAATTAAATAAATGGAGTTGAAGTAAAAATTTATTTCACCCACTAAATATCATAAATATAATAAAATGTAACATAAATATAATTGTAAATGTATCATGATTGTATTTTAATATATATATATATATACTTTATATCATCTTATAATATTACATTTATATTATAAATATAATATAATATATAAATATAGTATTATATAATATTATATAATATAAAAATATAATATTATTTTACATTCTATTATATATATATATATACTTTATATCATCTTATAATATTACATTTATATTATAAATATAATATAATATATAAATATAGTATTATATAATATTATATAATATAAAAATATAATATTATTTTACATTCTATACCTGCATTATTCTGGTAATAATATGATACTTATCTAGTATCAGTACAATATTATAATGTAAACAAAGTATAATATAATATTTATAATATTGCAATATATTGTAACGAGCGTTTTTCGTAAAGGCAATATTAAATTTCCTACAAATGCATAAAACTTCGCAGACTGATTAGAATATTTAAAAAAATGAAAGATTCTATAATTACATTCTACTTCATTAATAGTAGAACTATTAAAGCATAAAATCCATCAGTGGTATGAAAGTAAATAAAAAGTATAATACAATCATGCATTTTACGAAAAATTATTTAAATCTCCAAAAATACACTCCTTTGCAATATCTAAGAAAACTTATAAATTAATCAATTTGACTACTTTTGGTAATTCTAATGTTAATAATGTACATAGAAATTTAAATTTGCATGCATCTACGTTTTAACAAAATGCATGAAAATACCAGAAGCATGATGCCTCGTCATAATATTTAAAAATAGGAAAGCAATTTTCAATTCTATTTTCTTAATGACTCACCCAAACATTTAATTTAATAACACGCAAAATATTTAAAACACGATAGCAATCTCCGTTTTGATTCTTTATTTCTTTAATAATACGGACCTCGAGATCTGTGGTTTTCATTTACCCGGCGGTTGGTTGTGATTCATGAAGAACTTAAATAATAGTGAATTTCAAGAAAAAAATCTTCTTCGTTTCCACATTTCTATGCTCTGATATATTACTTATTATTATATTTNTCGATCTTTATGGAAACAAAATTTCGAATGAACAAATTTTTTTTCTTTTCTTTTACGATTTACTTCTTTCACGTAGAATTAACTCCTATCTATTTGTATCGTCAGGACACAATTATAAAATAATAGTAAACATTTCGTGCTTTGCTATTATTTTAAATTTTCTGTCAAGCATTCTACAATGTATTCAGTACGTAATTTTTAATTCCTCTGCAACAAGAGTACAAAACAAAATCAAGTTATAAAGAGTATACGTGTAAACATTTCGTGCTTTGCTATTATTTTAAATTTTCTGTCAAGCATTCTACAATGTATTCAGTACGTAATTTTTAATTCCTCTGCAACAAGAGTACAAAACAAAATCAAGTTATAAAGAGTATACGTGTGCACAACAAGAACAGAAAACGTGCTATCTCTCGGAGTAACCTTTGCTCGATAAATGTCGTAATTAAACTATTCTCAACGATCGACAACGAACGATCTTGCCGACCTAATTGATCGTGGTTCGTAGTCAAAATGTCAGTGGTCCTTCGACTTTGCGAGTCAGTCTATTCGCAGCTGAATCTAAACGATTCTAAAAGAGCTGAAAAATTCACGTCTGTGCGAGCGATAATCGTAATCGTGTTAGGTTCCATCGGTGTGTAACAACTGACAGAGATATTACTTGAATTATGAAATAATCGATTTCGCGCCAATTATGTCAGCTGGTAATATTACATAATTCGTCTCAGGTTTTAACGTGAATACGGTTGAGCATTTGCTGGCGCAAACTGCAAGTAACGCAGAGAAGTGTGAAGAAAACCGATGACCTGCATTATTAGTCGAGGCTTTTCATTTGCATTGAGAAACGTTTTCAATAAAAAGTAATAAGAAATATCCATTTTACACTGTAATAACTGCTGGCAGTATCTATTGTGTGTGTAACTTTGTCATTGTAGAAAAATCGGCGAAATCGCATTCTGTAAATTACTATTCTTGATAGGATTTCGTGGAAGTTACTCTTGGAAATAGCCGACAATGTTAACATTTACTTTTATTTAATTTAGCACGGATAAAAATTTTTCGATTTCTATCTTTCTGTTTTTTATGAAAAGTAATACATAAAATATCGAAACTATCTACAACATTTGTCATGTAAAACAATTTTCTATGAGGAATTAACATAACAAGTAGGCTGCGGATTTCATGCATTTGTGAGAAATTGCGAGTAGCATAAATGTATGTACCAAATGCGTATAATATATAAAAATACCTATGCATATAAAATATTCAAAATAAAGTATGTTATAACATACAGCAAAATAAGATAAATTTCTTTTAGGTTCTGTTTCTTTAGTGATGTTCACTAAAAATTCTAAAATGCATAAAATTAACGAAACGCGCGTTAACGAAACGATGCTCGACAAATCTATCAAGTACCAATTATTTAATCCTGTTTGCAGAGGGTAAAGTGGAAGTATCGCGTGATGGCAAATATTTGAGCACTCTGGCACCGGGCAAGGTACTCGGCGAATTGGCAATTCTTTACAATTGCAAGAGGACCGCAACGATAACAGCAGCCACAGATTGCCAACTATGGGCCATCGATCGACAATGTTTCCAAACGATCATGATGAGGACCGGCCTTTCGCGGCAGGCCGAATATACAGACTTCTTAAAGAGGTGAGATCATTTCCATACAATAGTCATACAAGATTCATAAATGACAAGGGGACGTTTAACGAACGGTATGAATTTCCTTCCGTTTCAGTGTTCCTATCTTCAAGAATTTACCCGAGGAGACTTTAATAAAAATTTCTGATGTGCTAGAAGAGGTAAAATCCTTCGATATCCTGATGACTAAACTGCGGATTTTTATAGAATTTCCTTCCGTTTCAGTGTTCCTATCTTCAAGAATTTACCCGAGGAGACTTTAATAAAAATTTCTGATGTGCTAGAAGAGGTAAAATCCTTCGATATCCTGATGACTAAACTGCGGATTTTTATGCATATTATAGATGATGTGATGGAGTTCATAATTTAATGTACAATCTTGTGTAATTAATTAAATTCCATACATCTTGTCTGTTTAAAAAAGCAACAATTTTGTATTAATTATAATCGAAATTTTTAATACATATTATAGATGATGTGATGGAGTTCATAATTTAATGTACAATCTTGTGTAATTAATTAAATTCCATACATCTTGTCTGTTTAAAAAAGCAACAATTTTGTATTAATTATAATCGAAATTTTTAATTCATTGTAATCTGTTGTTCGTTTTTTAACATGAGTGGGCTGTCTGTTCTTTTAATGTAATTTCTCACGAACCTGTGTTATAAGTTTTAAGTTTCAGATTTTTAAGAAATTTTAAGTTTTATAAAGAACTCATTATGGTGATCATTCATAGTTCGTTTCGATTCTTGACACATGATATCACTTTAACAATTGACAGAAACATAAATTCGACAAACTTCAAGGTTTAAATCGATGTCTAATAAATATTATTTAACAGCACTTTTAATCACGAAATTCTTAATAATTTTACATACTTGTGGGGTCTACGATTAAAAAAATAGAATTTCGGTAAAAAATTGTTTTGCATATCAAATATTTTACCACATTATCTTCATTTCTTACCATGTTATCCCTTAATTTTTTAATTTCTTATATATGCATAAAAATTCTCAGTTTGTCAGTAATATTACTTTTGATATGCTATTTAGACAGTTTCATATGTACTGAATATCGTGCACGTATTTTGACAGACTTTTTACAACAATGGGGATTATATAATCAGACAAGGAGCAAGAGGAGACACATTTTTCATAATAAGCAGAGGACAAGTTCGGGTGACGATAAAACAGCCCGACACCCCCGAGGAAAAGTACATTAGGACATTGAGCAAGGGCGATTTCTTCGGTGAAAAAGCACTTCAGGGGTAATTATTTGAAGTTTTCAGATTATCAAAAATAATTTAATAAAGAGAATGGATAGAAAGAAATTAAAATTGTGTCCAGGAGCGGAATCGATTGACTCCACCTCCAAAAAATTTCTTAATTAATTTAACTATGTGATACAAATTGGTATAGTATGACATATTGGATGAAGCATGTTAGAAGCTTCGTTAGACTGTCATAAAAACATTACTTTTGTCATAATTTTTACAAAGGAAGAAAGAATGATTACAATGAATTACAATAATTCACTATCAGAGAACTATCAGAGAAATCATAGTGCAAGGAATAGAAAAAAGTTCCTAATACAATAGAAGGCATAAGTTTTTGTGTATATATTTAAAAAATCTCAGAAAATGTGATAAACGTGTAAAATTTCTATGAAAATTCATTCGTTCACTGTATTTAATATCTATTTCTAATCTAGTATTGATTAGTACTATTGCTATTGATTAGTATTGATTAGTTCTATTGCTTATCAAATATGAGGCATTAATATAAAATTTACGCTCAGAAATCTTAAAGACAAGTACTATATTTGTTTCAAAACTAAACAAATAAAATAATATTTTTTATAGTAAAGAATTTGTAAAGTATTAATATAGAATACACATACAATTAAAAAATTGTATTACTTTTGTTTCAATTTTATTATAGATAAATACTGAAAATGAAAGACAAAAAAATATCTTAAAGACAAGTACTATATTTGTTTCAAAACCAAACAAATAAAATAATATTTCTTATAGTAAAGAATTTGTAAAGTATTGATAAGAATACACATACAATTAAAAAATTGTATTACTTTTATTTCAATTTTATCATAGATAAATACTGAAAATGAGAGATAAGAAAAAAATATCTTAAGATTATTAAGTGAGAAATTCGTAATTTTGTATATCCTAATGTGGTGTACCATCTTCCAAATATTAATGTACATGAAACGTTTTCACAGAGATGACCTGAGAATGAGAGATAAGAAAAAAATATCTTAAGATTATTAAGTGAGAAATTCGTAATTTTGTATATCCTAATGTGGTGTACCATCTTCCAAATATTAATGTACATGAAACGTTTTCACAGAGATGACCTGAGGACGGCCAATATAATCGCTGACGATCCGGAAGGAGTGAGTTGCCTGGTGATAGACCGTGAAACGTTCAATCAACTAATCTCGTCCCTGGACGAAATTCGTACGCGGTACAAAGACGAGCTCGTGGAACAACGGCCAATATAATCGCTGACGATCCGGAAGGAGTGAGTTGCCTGGTGATAGACCGTGAAACGTTCAATCAACTAATCTCGTCCCTGGACGAAATTCGTACGCGGTACAAAGACGAGCTCGTGGAACGTAGAAGGTGAGCTTCGACCGATTTCAATTTGTAGCTCTTTAATCCGATTGCACGCGGTCAACTCTCATCAACGCTAATTACACACGACCATAATCACGATCGTGAATCGTCTGTTAAATGCCTATTTTATATTATGTGTATGTTATGTTTCACGCTTACCACCTAGGATGGGAGAATAGAGCGTACTATCTCAGAGTAAGTTTCGCGTCACGGTACAGTCGTGTGTTAATGATTCAATAATTAAGCTAACGTTTCGTTGTTTTCTTTAAAAAGAAAAATAATATAATTTACATTGATGCCGCATCCTTTGCAAGTGATTCCTATACGCGTAAAATAACAAACAAACTAGTTGTTCATAAATTTTATCAGTGCGGTATTAATGTAACTTACAAAGATAGTAGATATCACATAATTATGGGTCCTTAAGAATATTCATCAGAAAGTATCAGTGTTAGATTATTTCAGAAAAATTTTCACACATTCCTTTTTTATTCTTTAGCAATTACTTTGAAGGTAAAAGTAGGTACACTTGAGAGAAGTTAATATTAAAAATGGTATCATTGAGTTATAGATGACCATATTAACTTACAGTAGATTACTGAAATTTTGTACTTTGTATTTAATTTCAATCTGTATTTTAGATTCTCCATAATAGATATTAGCCATAGAATTGAATTAAATTGAAAATCCCAAAAATTGAATAATTTAATCCAAATGTTGATTGACCCAGCATCCAATGATATTAAGAATTAATAATTACAAATATAAAACGTGCAAGCTCATCATTGGAACAATATTTTTATACAGGCTAAACGAAGAATTCAAAGACCTAAGGCTGCAAGATCTTCGACCATTGGCCACGCTGGGTGTAGGCGGTTTCGGAAGAGTCGAATTAGTCCAAATAGTCGGCGACAGCACGAGATCGTTCGCTTTGAAACAGATGAAAAAAGCGCAGATTGTTGAAACACGACAGCAACAACATATCATGTCAGAGAAGAGAATTATGGGCGAAGCTGATTGCGATTTCGTCGTGAAGCTATTCAAAACGTTCAAGGATAGGAAGTATCTTTATATGTTAATGGAAGCCTGCCTTGGTGGTGAACTTTGGACTGTTCTAAGGGACAAAGGTCATTTCGACGACGGCACGACACGATTTTACACCGCTTGCGTCGTCGAAGCATTCGATTATCTTCACTCTAGGAATATTATATACAGAGATCTCAAACCAGAAAATCTTTTACTTGATAGTCAAGGGTAAGATTTAATATATAGAAGAAAATTTTTTAATTCATCAAATGAAACATTTAAGTCTACGAGTTAAAATATTTTCGAAACTGTTAATTATATCAAAAAATGTTTCAAAGTGGACTTGTTTTATTTCTAGAGGAATGTAGCTTAACCTTTTGAGTGTTTAATTTGAGCTAGAATATTTTATAAATAATCTTAATAAACCAATAAAAGCAATAAAACCAATAAACCAATAAAAACAATTGACTTATTACAAATTCAAATGGGATAACATATTACTGTCAAAGTGTAAACCTTTCAAAATAAATACATTCTTAATTTGTTATATGCTTCTCATTCGATATTGAATTTTTGCATAATTTTAAGCACTCGGAAGATTAATGTAATTAGTTAGTTCAGAGGTGAATGCATGGAAGATATACATATGAAAGTCAATTTTATTTTTTTAAATAAGCCCATATATCTTTTAATACATTAACTGATCTATCTTTATGAGATTTTTTTATAAAAAAAAATATTAAGCTATTTATATCACAAAACTATTCTTTTAGTTATTTTAATTTTAATTAATTTTCAATTTTATAATTATTTCAATTTCCATTTTGTAAAACTTATCACATGTTTCAGATCTTTCCTTCTTCTGCAGGATTTTTTAACATGCATACTTTCTCGCTTTGACAATACTTTCTCATTTCATGTATGACATGCTAATTTTTAATGCATTCACTTATAAAAATGCTAATTATATTAGATAATTCCCCTCAAAACCATTTAATTTTTGTTTGAAACATTTTTTCATATTTCAGCTTCTATCCTTAGCTGAGGTAACTCAACTTGTATACATGTAAGTGATACATATAGAAAACATTTTTAAACGTTAATAATATTTTTACAGATACGTAAAACTCGTTGACTTTGGTTTTGCCAAGCGTTTGGATCATGGGAGGAAAACATGGACTTTCTGTGGTACACCCGAGTACGTTGCACCGGAAGTTATTTTAAATAAGGGACATGACATCAGTGCTGATTATTGGTCTCTTGGTGTTCTCATGTTTGAACTTCTCACGGGAACACCACCATTCACTGGGGGCGATCCAATGAAAACTTACAACATTATTCTAAAAGGAATCGACGCTATAGAATTTCCTAGATCAATCACACGAAATGCAACTGCGTTAATTAAAAAGCTATGCAGGTAAACTTTACTTTACATACAACAATTTATATTCTCGTTATTAGCTATTAATAGACTGTAGATTTTTATGTAAATTTATATCTTTGAAAATATGATTTTAAAAAAATAGATACTCAGTAGAAAACTGTTTCACGTACTAAATGTTATAAGAAGCACTATAGTTTCTAGGATATTTCACGTAGTTTCTAGTATATTATAAGCACTATGGTATATTATAAGCACTATAGTTTCTAGTATATTTAATAATCGAAAAAGACTCTATTTTTTTAATTATATTCATAAAAATAAATTACATAAAAATCTGCAGTCTAGTAATTAATTATCCAATAGAGTTTGAAAACAATTACTTATGTATTTTAAGGGACAATCCTGCGGAACGTCTTGGTTATCAAAAGGGTGGCATTAGTGAAATACAAAAACACAAGTAAATATGCCAAAATTTACATTAATTGTGACGCGTGTCACAATGGGAAGAATGGGGGAAATTACTTATTAATTATTCTATCTTTTTCTTTAGATGGTTCGATGGTTTTAATTGGGAAGGTTTAAGAGCGAGAACTCTCGAACCTCCAATCATGCCTAGAGTTCAAAATGCCACCGATACAACGAACTTCGACGAGTATCCTCCGGATTCAGATCCACCACCTCCTGATGATTTATCCGGCTGGGATAATGATTTTTAATCAATTTTTAATTTATTCGTTCAAATAAATTGTCGCTTCAATGAAAGAAAAATGTTAAAAAAACATCTTCGGAAGAATTGCAAGATAATTCAAAAGATCGGTGGAGAACTATCAGCATTATTGCACTTATTCAACGAGCTAATACTATACAATGCTTAGATGTTTGTTAAAATAACATNGCAAGATAATTCAAAAGATCGGTGGAGAACTATCAGCATTATTGCACTTATTCAACGAGCTAATACTATACAATGCTTAGATGTTTGTTAAAATAACATCGATCGTCGAATAACACACTGCAAAGAAAGACAAAATTGGCCTGCGATAAAAGAATTAGACCGTCGAAAGCTCTTCGAATAGGCTGTTGAATAATCAATAGATTTGAACGATTCGTTAATAATAGACAGAGATCGTTTCTTTTTACCGTATTATCTGAAGTGGTGTATGAATTTTTTTCAAAACGTCGTCAAAAAGATTATTGACGTAAATTAAGCATGCGTTCAATTTAGAAAAATCTTTATGCACACAAGCTCGCGTTCGATAAATACTACAGGACTTGAACGTGGCATCGTGAGACGCGCCACGAATACATCAAGTGCCATACCTAACAAAGGTAAAATATCGAGTATGATACGTGTGTACAGAGCATTCATGTGAACATGCACTATGCTCAGTCAGTTAAAGTTATAAGAAACATCTTGCCATCGAACTTATGAAACACACGATTTCTCAGTATAGAACCATGTTGGATGCTTGTAACGTCCAATTCATTGTTGTTTGATTTACTTTATAGTTTATTGTAATAATTCTATTCTAATTAATTACGTAAAGACGTGACTCCTGTAAATAATTGACTATAAATAAATAAATATATGAAAATATATATACTTAAAAATCAAATGTATATCTATTATAAATAAAGTTTTATTAAAGCTAGCGCATAGTTGATTATTGTTTATACGTACATTTAGATAAAAAAAAGAAATAAATAAAATATTAAAGTAAAATATCAAAAAGTCCTTTAACAGACCTTCTATTTTAGTCATTTCAATAATATTTTTAAACTTGAATTGCACAAAACACATTCACGATTGGAAAATGTTTAAATTAATTAAACAGTAAAATAAACTAAATGAAAGAAGTCATGAAAGAAGTGTATTAAAGTTTAATGAAAGAAATTTGAAGAAATTATACTCACATCCGACATTCGTATCCACCGACGATCACACATTATCACAAATGA